>JAASFN010000289.1:0-25948 GCA_023333795.1 Globisporangium rhizosaccharum | reverse complement strand
GCTCCCTACTGTCGACGACGCCGCAGCACAACATGCACATGGCTAGTTGCGAGATATCGACATCCCAGTCGATCCGAGCCAGCCGTGGGCTAGAGGGTTCAAGGAGCGCTTCATTGAGCTGCTCAAAGATGCCACCTTTTGGCTCCGTTTTGCGCTCTACGTACTCACGGACCCGGACGTCGTGCAAGTGATACAAGACCTTTTGGACGCTCAGCCCCAGCTTCAAGTCCAGCTTGTGGTGAACGCAGCGCTCGCGAGCTCGGAGCACTCGCTCGTCAGCCTCCTTGCCAGTCACCCGCGTGTTGAAGTCCTGGTCTACTCGGGACTTCACATGAAGGAGATCATCGTAGACTGCAAGTACTACATTAGTGGCTCAGCAAACGTCTCGCGAAACGGTCTCCTCTACAGCACTGAAGTCGTCCACGTCTTTGGGCCAGGACTCGTCTGCTTAAGCGGCCTCCACCGCTGGATCGGGGTCTGGTCGCGCGCGCAGTTCCAGAGCGAGGAGGAGCGGCAGCTCGAGAAGCAGCGCCGGATAGCACGAACGCAGCATCACAAGAGCAGTCCGCAGCTGGCATGCTCACACACGCGAGCATTCGCGAAGCTGTCTTGCTCGCTCGCTGAGCTTGAGAGCTCTGACCAAGCGATTCTCGTGTATGTGAGAGGCGAAAGCGATGCGTACTGCTCCAATGGCCCTCACAACACGCCGAGGATTGAGGAGGCACGAGCAGCATTCAGCTCCAACCAAGAACATGAGTCAGCTTCCAGCACGAGCAGGAGCGCTGACCAAGCACACGAGCCAGCTTCGAGCCACTCCACCAGTGCCAGCCAAGCACACGAGTCTTTGAGCACGAGCAGCAGCGCCAACCAAGCACACGATTCTTTGAGCACGAGAGCTACGAGCAGCAGCGATGCGTCGCCAGAGCCCTTCGTCGTTTGCAGGCAGGTCTCCAAGTCGGCGCCTCTCGCGAAAAGGCAATGCGCGCAACAAGGCTGCTTCAAGCAGAGGCGGTGGGGTGGAGTGCACTGTGTGGCGCATGGCGGTCCGCTTCGTTCGATGGATGCTTGAAGCATCCGCTCCCTGGCGGCCACTGCAGAGAACATGGCGGCAAACACGTCAAACGTGCATGTGGTATCGCTCATTGCGATCGCACTCACAGGAAGAAAGGGTTCTGCTCTCTCCACCTGCGCTTGCTTGCAGACACTGCGCCGGCCGCCAGCCAGCAGCTTGACCCACTTCGAGCATTCCGATCTAGCACCGCACGCCGACTCTTTGATCTCAAAGAGCTTCACAGCGCAAGCTGCTCATGTGCGTTGACTTGATTCTACTATGCTGTGGAAAGCTGGTGAACTGCGATAGCGATAAAACAGGTTACTCACTTTATTTTATCACTATCATCTCCCTCATGTATTCCAGTACTATACACAGCTCAAGTTTATTATGTCCTGATATCGCAAATGTGACAGGCGCAGTTGGCCATCAGCTGGCCGTCACCAAACAATCACTCTGAACGTCGCTTCGTGGCTCCCAAGCTCGTCTGCATCGTCTCATCGCTTGTGAGCTCGACATGCTTGTCCTGCACTCTGTCTCCCACGTGGTCGTGATCAGGGCGTCAGCACCGCATGCACTCACACACACACTTGCTTGGTTCTTGTGCCGCCCTAGGGTGTTCGCCATGCGCTGGAGCTCTCGCATCGCACGCTCTTGCTGCTGCATTCGGTCGCGCACAACTTGCTTGCGCGCTCAACCTCGACGCACTTTCGAATTTGACACATCTTCGACACGCCTGCATCGCCAGCCATGCCGCTCAAGACCACGACCGACTCGCCCACGAGTGCGTTTGCGCACGTGCAGACCCCGCGCTCTTCGGATCGCATGGCACCGGACGCTCTTGCACCGAGTGACTTGAACTTGGACAACCAACGAAACCCGCTCGACTCGGCGAGTTGGTTCTCGCGCGTGACGCTCTCGTGGATGAACGCGCTCCTTTGCAAGGGCCACGCAGCACCGCTCACGGAAGACGACGTCTGGAGACTGCCGTCAGCGGACAGCGCTGCTGCATTGCAAGAGGCATTCGACCGCTTTTACCAGCAAGAGAAGGAGGCGCGCAAGCTCGCAGGCATGAACGACGCTAGTACGCCGATCCTCCGTCCGCTCTGGCGCGCCACAAAAGACAAGATGGTACTCGCAATCGTGTTGTACGTGACGAGCGCTGCGCTCTCTGTGCTCCAGCCACTCCTCATCAAAGCGCTGCTGCTCTACCTTCAGGGCAAAGACAACATGTTTGGCATCACGTCAGGCTACTCGCTCGCCGCGCTCCTTGCTGCAACGACGTTTGCGAGCGTCTCAGCGCTCGACTACGGCATGTTCTTGACCATGCGCGCTGGGCTCAACGCACGCATGATCACAGTCAACAGCGTGTACCAGAAGATCCTGAAGCTCACTGCGAGCGCGCGGCAGTCCATCAACTCTGGTGACATTGTCACGCTCGCAGGCGTCGACAGCGAGCGTCTCTTTGAAGCGTACGCAGTCGGCATCTGGACGTTCGTGTCGCCGCTGACAGTCGTCGCAGTTTGCGTCTTGATCGGTGTCGAGATGGGCTGGTACGTCGCGCTCGCAGCTACTGCGTGCTGCAGTGCGATCCTCGTGTTTGCGATGCGCAACTCGCGCAGCATCGGTCGCTGCCGCCGCGCGATCCTCGCTGTCGCAGGCGAGCGCGTCAAGGTCACGAACGAAGCGCTCCAGGGCATCCGCGTGATCAAGATGTACGCGTGGGAAGACACGATTGCAGCGCGCGTGCGTGAGATCCGCGAGCGCGAGATCACAGTCATTCGCTCGTACGACTACCTCCGCGCAAGCAACATGGTCGTGCTCTCGCTCGCACAGACGTTCATGGTCATGCTCTGTCTTGTCGTGTACGTCTACCGCGGCAACGCAATTGACGTCCCAACGACGTTCACGCTCCTTGCGTTCGCTGGCGTGTGTCGCCAGCCGTTCGGCATCTTCTCGAACGCAGTCGTGTTTGTCTCGGAGGCAAACGCATCGATGCAGCGCATTGCGACGTTCCTCGCAAGCGACGAGATCGAGCGCAGTATGAGCCATGGTCTTTCCACCTTTAACAGCAGCAACGGCAGCAATGGCAGCAGTGCTGCGATCGAGATCTGCGACGGCGACTTCAGTTGGGTGAGACCAGCTGATAGTGACACGATGGACTCTTCATCGTCGTCGCTACAGCACGCACTCACGCTCACAAACATCAACTTGTCGATCCGTTCTGGGTCGCTCACGATCGTCGTTGGCGCCGTTGGCAGTGGCAAGTCGAGTCTCATGAGCGCGCTCTTGGGCGAGATGCACCAGTCGCGCGGCACACGCATGGTCCGTGGCACGATCGCGTTCGCAAGTCAGCAAGCGTGGATCCAGCACAGCACCGTGCGTGAGAACATCCTCTTTGGCGCACCGTTTGATCCAGCGCTGTACGCGAACGTGCTCGCTGCGTGCCAGCTCGAGCACGACGTTGCGAGCTTGAGCAACGGCGATATGACTGAGATCGGAGAGCGCGGCACCAACCTCAGCGGTGGTCAGCGCGCGCGCATGAGCCTCGCAAGAGCAATGTACCGACGCGACGCCGAGATGCTCATGCTCGACGATCCACTGAGTGCGCTGGACGCACACGTTGCGAACGCAGTGTTCACTGAGTGCGTGCTTGGACTCGCGCAGCACAAGACGCGCGTGCTCGTGCTCAACTCGCACTACCATCTCTTGCGCCACGCCGACCGTGTCATCGTACTCGCAGCTGGTGCCATCGTCAAAGACAGCACGTACGAAGATGCGAAGCGTTCGTTCGCGTACCTGGGCGACAGCAGCCAGTCTTGCAGCGAGGACGAAGTAGCTACTGTTGACTGCAGCGACGCGGTGAGCTCTGAAGACTACAAGCTCGCGCTCACCAGCGCCGACGAGAGCAGTGACGATGAGTTGGACGTGACGATGTTGACTGATGGAGCGTACGACGACGATGGCGTGCGAAGCTCACTGGCGGACTTCGAAACACTCGACGCAGCCGAACGAACGAGTCTCAGTCGCACTAGCAGAGTGTCAACTCGAACTACGACCGGCGTCGACGAGAGCGAGGTAAAGCCAAAGCAGCAACACAAGTCGATGATGCTGACAGAAGATCGCGCGACGGGCAAGCTCGGCTGGCGCGTGTACACCGAGTTCTTCGCAGCGTCCGGCATCAATGGCGTAGGCGTGAGCGTCCTGATCGTCGCTGCGTTTGCAGTCGGTCAAGCCGCGCTCCTCGGCTCGGACTACTTCTTGACGTACTGGTCGAACGGTGCAATGAGCCGCTCGTTCGACCAGACGACGCTGCTGTGGCTCTACGTCGCGGTGGTCGCTGGAGCGACGCTACTGCTCGTGCTGCGCGCAGTGCTGTTCACTGAGATCTGCCTCCGCTGCTCTAAGGCGCTGCACACGCTGTACCTCTCAAAGGTGCTCTACGCGCCAGTGCCAACGTTCTTTGACGTCACGCCCGTGGGTCAAATCCTCAATCGCTTCTCGCGCGACCTCGACCAGATCGACAACCCACTCGCGTACTACGCCATGGGCTTCCTCATGTTTGCCATGGCGACGCTCGCGATCCTCATTGTGTGCGCTGTGACTGCGCCGTACACGCTCGTGCTCTATGCGCCGCTCCTGTGGGCGTGCAGCTACGTCCAGCGGTACTACCAAGCGTCAGCGCGGGAGCTCAAGCGCCTCGACGGCACGACGCGCTCGCCGTTCCTTACGCTTGTCACGGAGACAATCGACGGCATTGAGAGCATTCGGTCGTTCGACAGAGCTGCGCACTTTGCAGCGCGTGCGCACGCACTGCTGGACCAGAACGCCAAGTGCTTCTTTGCGTACCAGTCGGCGTCCAAGTGGTTCGTCCTCCGGCTCGACTGGCTCGTCTCGACTGTCGCGTGCGTCGTTGCGGTCGTGTGTGTCGCGTCACGCGAGTCGATTGGCGCTGCGAGCGCGGGACTTGCGCTCACGTACGCCATTCAGCTCGCGACACAGTTCCAGCGCGTGCTCACGATGGGCGCGATGACCGAGAACTTCATGACGTCGTTCGAGCGCATTGCGCACTACAAGCACCTCGCAACCGAAGGCGCCATGGTGACGACGACAGCACCTGGTGCACTCGCAGTCTCGTCGCCACTCGCAGTCTCGTCGTCATGGCCACACACCGGCGCAATTGCGTTTGAGAACGTCTCTGTGCGCTACCGCGACGGCCTCGACCTCGTGCTCACGAACGTCTCGTTCGCAGTCCGCAGCGGCGAGCGGATCGGCGTGTGCGGTCGCACAGGCTCGGGCAAGAGCACGCTCCTGAGTGCGCTCTTTCGCGTCGTCGAGTGTGCGGCCGGTCGCATCGTGATCGACGGCGTTGACATCGCACGCGTCAGCGTCCAGGACTTGCGCGCAAAGCTCACGGTTATTCCGCAAGACCCGGTGCTCTTCAGCGGCTCGCTGCGTCTGAACCTCGATCCAAGCAGCGAGTACACAGACAGCGACGTGTGGCACGCGCTCCGGCAAGTGCACTTGGTTGACGACGTGCGCGCGTGGGGACGCGGCTTGGCCTTTGACGTGGCGGAGAAAGGTGCGAACCTCTCGGTCGGTCAGCGCCAGCTCGTGTGCATTGCGCGAGCGCTGCTGCGTCCGAGCCGCATCGTCGTGCTCGACGAAGCGACTGCGAGCGTCGACGAGCAGCTCGACCGGCTCATCCAGACTGCTGTGCGAACGAGCTTTGCTGGGAAGACGACGCTGACGATCGCCCATCGTCTCGAGAGCATCGCTGACAGCGACCGCGTGCTTGTGCTCGAGCACGGCCACGTCGAGGAGTTTGACGCGCCGGCGACACTGCTAGCGACGCCCTGTAGTGCGTACGCATCATTAGTGGCGAGTGTGAAGCAGTAGGACTCACTGCAGACACCTGTGAGACGTCCTGAGTGCTCGTAGAGAGATGCGAACGCGACCGAATGAACACAACTCGTTGCTTATGACTGCTGTGTGCTCGGCTATCAACAGCACAACTATGCGGTGTTCCACAGCACGAGGCGACGAACGTCTGTCCCTGCGAACGCGAGCACTGACGCTGCGAGGTAGCTATCGAGACGCTGGCGCGCGAATCCGGCGCCCGAACTGTGGTGGATCACACTCAGGAAGGCGAGCTTCTGGCGCACTGCGAGCGGACGCGGCAGTCGTTTGTCGTGGATGTGCTTGCAGATCTGGACGTAGTCTTCGTGGCTCGCACTCTCTTCCTTCAGCTCGATCCAGCGCAGCGTTGTGTTTGCACGGAGCACGCGGCGGAGTCTGTCGCACTGGCTGTTGATGCCAGTGCCGTCGCGCGTGATGCCACAGATGCGAAGCTCCTGCAGCGCAGGCGCTCGCGTGCGGCCAGAGAGAAATGATTCGAGGAAGTGGGCACCGACCCACGTGTCGCGCACGTCGAGCGACAGCAGGCGGTCGCCAAAGTCGCCGTCAAGCGCTGCAAAGAGATCCGCTAACTCGGTTTCGCGCAGCTCGTGACCGACGACACTCAAGTGCTTCAGGTTCGGACAGTGCTCGAGCACCACTGGGATGACTGGGAGGTCGTCGCCACGCGCACCACTGAGCTCCAAGAGACTCAAGTGCCGGCCAACGTGGTTGAGGAACATGCAGACTGGGTAATTGAACTCGTCGAGTCCGACCCAGCTCCACTCAACGTCGAGGTCGCGTCGGTATGAGTCGTCGATCACTTCGCGCTCCATGTGCACGACACTGTCGCTTGTCACCCAGCCGAGTCCGACTCCAGGCAGCACCACGCATGTCCAGCTATCGCTAGTGACGCTAGACTCGTGGCACAGCGCTTCGAGGACTGTCTCGCGTGCGAGTTCATGGACGACCGAGCCTCTGCCTCCAGTGTCTTTGTAGAACAACGCACCTTGCTTCACAGTACAGAGCAAGAGCTCCTTACCAATGCCGGTCGCCTGATCGGTACTTTGACGCCCGCCGTGGTACACGAGCGCACTCACTGGGTCTGATAGTGTCTGGATGAATGCACTGGCGTCTGTCGATGTGAACGGATCGTCACCGATAACAACCGACTGAACTGCGCGTCCACATGTGAGCGTCTTTGAGTGCGGACAGAAGATCGCAAACGCGAGCCAGCGCCAGCACTGCGCGCGCTCCGCATCATCCATGTGTCGGAACATGCGCACTAAACAGAGCGACGTGATGCTGGCGCCATAGCGCAGTGCAGAGCAGAGCGCAGCAAAGTGTTCGACACGGACGTCGTTCCAGCTCGGATCAAAGCGCGTGAGGTGGCTCTGTCGAGCATCTTCGACGACGTCGTGATGGATGAGGCTCGTGTTGCACGCAGCTGCGAGGACGCGCTGGAGCGGAGCGTAGAGTTCGTTCGCATCTGGAACGAGCAGCGAGTTGCTCATGTCGACCTGCTCAATGCCGTACACTCCGTGGCACTTGGTCACGATCGACGCCATGGTGTCGAGAAACGGCGCGCTCCAGTCCTGGTTGTCGAGTTCGAGGCGGTTCACAGCAAACGGACGGTCAGACACAGCATACACACGGTCGAGGAGACGCTCTACGAGCGCTAGGCACGCTGGTCGGAGCTTGCGAGTGTAGAGCTTCAGTGACACGCGCATGTCGTGGACCTGTGCACACTGCATGGCGAACGTATCGTCTAGTTCGTGAGCTGGCGGCGTCGTGAAGAACGCGACGACTGCGTCTTCGTGCTCTTGCACGAGCGGCCGCGCGTTGTTCAGATCAAGACTTAGGACTGGGAAGCGCTCGTCTTCGACAGCCCAGAGCCACTCGTCTGCATCGGCGACGTCGAATGCCCACTGGTCCGTGTTGAAGATGACTTCGGCTGTAAAGAGGCTTTGCCAGAACGCTCGCTTCAGGAGTGGGAACGTATTCAGTCGGAACGAGTGCGCAAGTACAGTTGCTAAGGCACCAAGCGCAGCGACTGCATCGTTCATCTTTGCTTCATCTGCAAACGGCGTGAGCAGGATCGTCGGGTGCGAGCGCTGGATGAGCGTCTCGCCGTCGAGCTCGGGTTTGAAGATCAACGCATTCTGGAGCGCTGACACGATCGCAGGCGACTGCGCAATGCGCGCGCTCTCGCGCTCGAGCGCGTCACGCAGTCCTCCTGCTGGTGGCGGCGGTGGCATCGTAGTCATCGTCTTACTGTTGTCTTGCGCGTCGCCATCGTCGTCGTCGTCGAGGTTGCTCGTAAGGTGTTGGTGCTTGAGCATCGTTAATCTTGAAGTTTGTATGACGAGAGCAATAGCGATTACCGAGTGCAATAAGCCAGGGCTGAGCATCTGCACACTTGCGTACACTACAGTTTGAGATCTTGATAGTGAAGAAAGCGCGAAAAAGCACAGCGCAACCAAATTGATTTAAGTTTGTAGAGATTTAACATGTTTTGTGCAAAACATGCTAGACATCTTGGTGTACGTATGTGTATGTTCATCTAAGAAATCGTCACTGCGCCCTATATATTTTGTGATAGTGAAAAAACAAGAGTACATGAATGTTGTTAATAATAATGAAAATGGTCCATTTTGTCCACGTTTCGGGCTGTTTTTCCGCATTTTTTTATCTCTTTTGGTTTGTACAAAATTGTCGTACAAATAGCGACATGAATCTGGCTCGTCTAAACGGTTACGGATTATTAAAAATAAATTTTTTCTGAACAAGTCATTTATGTTCACATAAAAATGGTCAATGTTTTAGAGTTGCTACAAATGAAGCAGATTCTCGAAGTGGGGGTTATATTTGTTGGGTGGTAAAATTGTACAGATAAAAAAATCACAAAATATAACTAAATTTGATACCCATATGATGTCAAAGTACGATACCAAAGTATCAAAGAGTCACTTAGATTTGTTAGTATCGTTCGATTATGTTGATACCGACGTGCGATACCAAAGTACTGATACTAATATTCGGGCATTATTAATTGCATATCCTTAATTAAACGGATAGTTGTATTTTGATGTCTATTTATCGGTAATTCGTATTTCATCATTTTTGTTCAAAACACATACAAAAATCAAGTCAAAGGCTCTATCGAGCCAAAAAGAAAAGTTTAGTTGCACGAAAATGCTGTTTTCCGCGCTTTTGTCACTATCAGTTTTCAAAGTTAGAATTTACTACACATAGGGGTTCAAGTGTATAATAGTTTATCCTTGCTTTTTGCACTATTGACAACTTGGTTTTGCTCATTTTCATACGTTTTTCAAGTAAAACGCAGTTCCTTACTAAATCCAAGATATTGTTTTGCGCACACCACAAACGACCAATAGACCACAACACCAGCAGCACCATGGGCTTTGCGCATGCGCTCGAGGTGCTCCATGCGCTCGCGCAGGTCGTGCGCGCACCTAGGAGTGCGCAGACGCAGCTCTCAAAGGAAACAATCGCAGCGCTGCCGTTCCCGCACCTGCAGCAGCGACTGCAGCAGACGCTGCGCGGCGTCGTGCTCGTCGCAGCGAGCAGCGTTGTGCTCCCACTCGCTGCACTCTGCTTTGTCCCGATGCTCGGCTCGTCGTACGCGTTCCCCGGTGTGATCGCGTTCACGCTGCTGTCGCTCGTGCTCTTGAGCGCATCACTCGTGCAGCTCCTTGTGCGGTACATCATGCTCCCTGCGCCGCAACCGTTCCTGCCAGACCGCGCGAGCATCTACGGCGCAGTCCAGACGCTGTTCTGCGTCGCGTTCGACGCATGTGCGCGCGTGTACCAAGAGCCACAGCTTCTCGTACTCTTTACACTCTGCGTCTTCCACTCGTGGCTCTGGAAGAGCTGTCTGTACGCGATCACGACGGGTGCGAGCGACGCGGACCCTGTGGCCGCGCACTTTGCCGCGTTCGCTGTTGGGAGCGGCATCGTGTCGTTCGTCTCGCTCCTCGCCTTTGAAGCGAGCGTCGGCGACGATCCGTTCGTCTTGGACCCGCGCGCGGCGCTCGTGACGAGTCTCCAGCGCGATGCCGTGCGTGCGGTGCGCCGCGGCGTCGTCGCCTGGAGCGTCACACACGCTCTGCTCGTGCTCACGCAGTCGGACGAGTCGATCTTTGCGCTTGGCGTCGCGCGCGCGTACTTCCACGTCTCGAGCAGCGTGACCGAGCACTTTGTTTGGCTCAGCATGGCCTCGATGTTCCGCACGCTGCTCTTCCGCGCGACGTACCACGCCGTCGCAGCGACGGCAGCCGATGGCGCGCTCGTCGATGCTCTTGCGCGGCCGCGGCGCAAGGTCCAGGCCGACAGCTTTGCCATTGACGACCTCTTTGCAAGCGCACTGCGCATCGACGCTCAGGCTCCGACGCCTTTGAACGAGCAGCTCGTGACTGCGCTACGCGCGCGCATGGCGAGTGCCCGCAAGCAGCTCACGGCGCGCGTCAGCAGTCCCAGCAGCGCGGCGCTTGAGCACGTCGACGCGCTCGACGCGCTCTTTGAGCTCACGAACGTCCATCTCGCGACCAAGTTTGACGCAGCGGCGCGTCGTGTCGTGTTTGCGTCCGAGCCACGCTGGCGCGCGCTGCTGCAGCGCACGACGGCTGTGATCGACAGCTTTACGCTCTCGCTCGAGCTCCTGAACGCCGTGCCAGCGCGCAAGACCGAGGGCGACGCGAAGCTCGCAGCAACGCTCGACCAGTCGATCGTTGCGACTGTGCGCTTCGTGCTCGCGCGCGCATCGACGCACGCGCTGCTGCTGCTGAACGCGTTCCCGCACATCGCAAACGTGCGCATCGCACGCGCGGGCATCAAGTCTGCAGTCCGGTACTACGTCGAAGCCCACGCGCAGTTTGCACTGCGTCGGTTCGTGATCGACGAAGCGCGGCGCCGCGTGTTCCAGCGCACGCGCGTTGTGTTTGCTGCGCAGGAGCTGCTCTGCCATCTCGTGAGCGCGTCGCGTGCGGAAGACGCACAGGGCATTGTCCAGGTACGTTACTCAGAGCGACTGTGGACAAGGCGTCCGAGTGCAGAGCTGACGTGTCTCTCTGTCTCTCTGTTGGTCTGTGTAGCACGCGGTGCCAGCTGTGCTCATGTCGCTTGTCGAGTGCCGCAAAGCGCTGGTGAGCTACGCCGAGACGTGTCTGAAGAACGGCGCCACTACGGACGTGTATGTGAAGGAAGCCGATGCACTCGCGCGTGGTACGTCGCTTGCTTGCGTTGGAGCTGGTGCTATGGCGTCACGTGTACAGCGGCGACTGATGTGAATGGATGTGGCTGGACGTATGGACATGTATCAGGCGTGGACAAGGGCATCTACCGCATCACGGACGCGTTCTACAGCGAGTTGGCGGCGTTTGCGTTCCCGTCCGAGGTCAAGAGTGCGCTCGAGGCGTACACGAGCTTCCGCGCCTAGACTAGTCCGTCAGTCAGTCAGCCACACACACGATCTCTCTCACTGAACTCGCACAGATAGAAGGGCTCTAGACCGACCAACAGAGACCTTGGAGTCTCCTGCTCCACGCCTCTCTCTATGTCGCTCTCTCGATCTTCCTCACTCTCACTCTCTCTATCTAGTCATCTCTGTCGCTTGGAGCGTCCGGCGCGTGCGACTCAAAGGCAAAGCGTCCTGACGCGAGCGCTGCGTCAAAGTCATCCATCGTGATGCGCTAGAGGCACGTGGCAGAGTGAACGAGCGCAGGTGTGTGTGTGTGTGAGAGAGAGAGAGAGAGAGAGAGAGACCGCCACAGTGCATCACTCGACAGACAGCGCACCTGACTCTCTGCTGGTGCATCGCGTGGAATGCGCTGCATCGCGACGATCGCAGCCGCTTGACAGAGCGCGACGAGCGACGCTGCGTTCGCACCGACTGTTGCGTTCACGAGCTTCTCGACATCGACACTGTCATCCCACGGCATCTTTTGCTGCTGGATCGTCAGGATCGCACGGCGCTCAGCGTCATTCGGCAATCCGACGTACACGACGTTCTCAAAGCGACCTAGCGCAGGCAAAGCGTACAAGTGAGTGACCAGGACGCACGACGCACTCTTCACAGCTCAGTCCGACGCACCTGGTTGTAAGAACGCCGGGTCGATTGCATTGAGTGCGTTCGTTGCTGCGAGCACAAACACGCGACTCGCGACCGCGCTCATTGCATTGGCGTCTGTCGCGCGATCTTGGTCTTTATGACTGCTGCTGCTGCTGTCTGTGTGAGGAGTGTGTGCTGTGCGGTCGTCAGCGACAGCTCGGAGACTGTCCATCTCCATGAGGAGCTGCGAGATCATCCGCGACGTTGTCTAGCATAGCAGCAGTATAGCAGCACAGCAACACTGTTAGCTCAGTCTGTAGTCCAACGAGCCAAGCTAGTCAGCTAGCATGAGAGCGTCAACGCACCACGCCAGCAGTCGAGCGGCTCCCAAAGAGCGACTGGAACTCGTCAATGAAGACCATGCAGGGACTCAGCGCGCGCGCCGTGTCGAACGCTCGGGTGATCGCCTTCTCGCTCTCGCCCACCTCGGCGCGCAAGAGGTCGCTCGCTGCGACGTTGAGAAAGTTGCAGCCGCTCGCACGCGCTGCGGCTTTTGCGAGCATCGTCTTGCCAGTGCCGGGTGGTCCGTGCAAGAGCATCCCGAGCGGCGGCGCAATGCCCATGCGCAGGAACACATGGGGTCGCTCGAGTGGCCACACAACAGTCTCGAGCAAGCGCTGCTTCACGGCGTCGAGACCGCCAATGTCAGACCAGCGCACGTCTGGCACAGACGTTGCGAGTGCGCTGCTCGCAGTCGAGATCTCGCGCGCAAACGCTTCGATGTCGGACTCGCGGAGTTGAGACAGCGATAGTGGCTTAGGCTCGTGGGTACTGGACTCGGTGGACAGTTGCGCTGTGTGTAGCGCGATCTGCCGAGCGATCGACGCCATGTTGCTCGGACGCTGTCCGTAGCGCACAGCAATGGACAAGAGGAGCTCACGCGGCAGCGACACGTGCGCTGGCAAGAGCGACTGCAGCAGATCGGCGCTCCACTGCTTCGCAGGCATCTGCTCAGAGCACGACAGGAGCCATCACGGCTGTCAGATGAGGCTCCAGTGCCATACACACCGACAAAGAGAGAGCGACAGCTCGGCATACGCACCTCGAGCGCCACTTCTTCTGCAAAGAGCTGCCGCACTTTGCGATGGAGCGCACTGATGGACGTGGCTGTCCCCACGACTGCGACGCTCGCACTCTCCAAGCTGTCTACAATTGCGTACGTATATACAAATATGCAAACAGATTTAGACACATACACAGATTTAGACATTTTGCGTCAGATCCATCCAAGCACAAAGCGTCCTCATCCCATGGACGTACTGATGGCGTCGAGACAGCTCACCAAGCGACCAACGAGTCGGTACTTCGCCTCATCGAGCTCGCGTGGAAAGAGCAGTTCGAGGTCTTCAAGCAGCAGAATCGCTGGCTGCACGCGCAGTGCAGCGGTGAACAGATCCTGGAGCTGCACGTGCGGCGTTGCGAGGAGACTGCAGTCGAGTGTGAGGACGTTCGCACGAAAGTGCGCGGCCACAAGCTGCACGAGCGTCGTTTTGCCTGCGCCGCTCGCGCCATGGAGCAGCACCGATCGTGTGTGCGAGACTGTCGTGTATAGAAGACATAGCAGAACGCATGAGCACGAGCAGTAGGACGATCTAGCGCCAACGACACAGACAGATAGACAGATAGACGTACATACCTGCTTCCTGGCGACTCGAGCGCTCGTGCTGTGCAGTCACTGAATCAAGCGCCAGTGCAATGAGCTCTTTGAAGCTCTCGCCATGGGCACCAATCGGCTGGAGCGGCGGTGTCTTGAGGCTGCTGTTGGTTGGCACAGAGTCGCTCGCTGCGAATGGGAACAGCAGCACGAGCGTCTGCTCGTCGACGACGCCAATGTCGAGAGCATCGCTGCTGTACATGGCTGAAGCGCCGGCTGCGCGCCCTGCAAAGTACGCTCTGTAGCGCCACTGGCCGTAGTCAATGCCGTCGTACTGGAGCGTGAGGGCATCACTGCTGCTGCTGCTGGTCATGAACACGCGCTTTCGCAGCAAGCGCTTCATGAACGCGAGTGACAGTTGTGGCTGATCCGGTGCTGCCGGCACAAGCTCCATGTACTGCGCAACGCGTACGAGCGGCGCCGCAATGCACTGTACAGCGACTGCGTCACCCGACTGTGGCGTATCATCGCTCGACAATGGCGATGCTGCTGTTGGCCAGTGGTCGATCTGCACAGTGTCGACTGCGACGTCTGCGCTGATCTCCAAGCGGAATGCGGCTGCTGTCGATGAATGCTTGCACTTTAGTAGCACATAGCTGCTCCAGCTCGCGCCAATTGCACGCGCAGTCGCTGGCGCGACCACTGCTGTCGACGTGAAGCTGCCGCCAGCACTGTCGATGATGGCGAGCGTCCACATGCTTGTCGTCGCCATGATCGACCAAGTCCAGCTTCCCATACAAAATCTAGTACTAAATATCGTACTTAGAGGAGTTGATAGAATACTGCTATTCCACACTCGAGCCACCACCATTGCCACCTGATCAAGACACCATGACGTGGGCAGCGCCAGACCGCGACGCCGTGACGCTCGGCGAAATGGACGGCGAGCTCCTGAGCGTCTCGCCGCGCGACGAAGCGCACGTCGGTGACGCGTTCGTGCGCCGCGGTGGCGCAGTCTTCCCGCCTGCGCGCGTCGTGTGCACGAAGAAGCGCCGACCGTTTGGGCAAGAGGAGTCGCTCACGAGCGAGCTCGACGACGACGAGCGCCACGACGCAGGCGCAGTGAAGCTCGCAAAGCAAGCAGCGAGTGTCGTGCACGCGTTCCTCTTTGACGACGAGCAAAAGGTCATTCAGTCCGTCGTGCAGAGTGCAAAGACTGCAGTCGCATCGTTGCTCGCGGGCACACCAGTCGACGACGACGATGACCCGAACGACAGCGCAGACCGCAGTAGCGACAACATAGTGGCAGCGACACAGCGCTCACCTATGCTAACCAGCCGAGCTGTGCGCGAGAAGCGCAGTGAGAGCATCGCAGCAATGAGCTGGCACCCGACGCTGTCGCTGCTCGCAGTCGCCCAGCGCGACGGGGTCGTCGCGTTCTACGACCTTGCGACTGCGTCGTGGGACGCGCGTGTGCTCGAGCACGCAGCGCAGAGCGACATCACGAGCGTCGCGTGGGCAAAGCACTCGAGCGGCATCCTCGCAGTCGCCTGTCGGTACGTACGGTAGTCCTCGATCTGTGTCTGTGTCCTCTCTGCTGCCTCTAGTCCTAGCGTACTCATCGTACAGGATCGTTGGTGGACTGTGGCTACAGTGGTGGCGTGTTGCTGTGGAAGCTCCAGCCCAAGAGCTCACGTGAAGGTACGTGGAGACGGTGAGTGAAGGTCGCTCGCACTCTCGTACAACTGACTGACGGACGGACCGACTGGCTTGTGTATGTGCAGCGCCAGTGCTGCTGGACGTGCTCATGCATCCGACCAAGACGGCGTTCCACGACGTGAGCTGGAGCGCCGATGGCAGGTACGTCCTCTTTGTCCCTCACTGTGTACGAGAACGAACGAGACGACAGCTCACATGCCGTGACCTGCGCAGTCTCTTGGCCGCGTCCTCGAAGCACTCGCGCGCGCTCGTTGTCTTTGACACTGTGTTCAAGCGCCAGACAGAGCTCCAGAGTCCGCATCGCGTCGCGTCGCTGCACTGGAGCCCGACGGGCGAGTACCTCTACGTTGCGACCGAGTACGCCCTACTCTCTCTCACTTTGTTGTCCTTGCTCTCATTGTGCGAGCACAAGCAGAGCCTCATGAACACTCTCACTCTCTATCATGCTTTCGCGTCTGCAGCCACGGCGTGTCGTTGATGTGGGAGACGCTCACGTGGAAGCGCGAGATCTGGGACGTCGCAACAGGCGTACGTCTCGCTCGCGCGCTCTCTCAGTCTCACTGCCACGGATGTCTTTGTACCTCTTACAAGACCCATCGCTTCTTCTTGCTCCTCTTGTGTGCGTGTGTGTGACTGCAGAGCTGCGGTTGGTCGCGCGATGGTCGCTGCTTGCTCGTCGCACTGCGGAACAAGAACACGCTCTTCCCGTACATCTTCTCTGGCACTCCGCCGTCCATAGGTATGTCCGATCGCATATCTTGATGGCCTCTTGCTCTCTCGCCAGTCTCGAGTCCTGACGCCACTGCTCCTGCCTCTACTGTCTGTCTGTGGCACGCTAGACGCTCAGATCAGTTCTCCAGCGATCGAGTTTGCTGAAAAGCAAGTCGCGTCGTTTGACCAGCGCATCTCCGAGTACGTGCCCAAGTCTCTCTCTGTACCTGACGATGCACTACGAGCCGTCTCTCTCATGTGTGCCTCTTTGTCTGCAGACTCGTCGGCGGTCCGATCGAGCGCATTGCGTGGGATCCAACGAACACGCGCGTCGCCGTGACGTACCGTACGAGCGCCGACCTCACGGGTCCACTCGTCGCAATCTTTACTGTCGCGTGGACGCCATTCCTCATTTTCACGCGCACGGGGCTGCTGCGCGGTCCAGCGACTGCAGGTCTCCCGCGCGAGCTCGCATTTGCCTCGAGCTTTGAGCAAGGCGCACTCTTGAGCGTTGCGTGGAGCAACGGTCTCGTGACGTTCCATCCATTCTACTTTGACGCACCGCAGTAGACAGACAGACAGACAGACAGACAGACAGACAGACAGACAGACTCTCGCCGATGTAGAGCGAGTGCGCGCATTCGCAACAGTGTGAGCGATGCATCGCAGTCAACACTGTCAGAGCGTTCTCAACACTGTCGGAGGCATCGTCAACACTGTCGGAGGCTTGAAATACCATCGTAACGCCGCTTTGCTTCTGCACTGGAGCCTGCCTGTGCTCGTAGCACATCATGAGTCTCCCGCCGCGCATCCTCTGTCGTGCAGGCTGCGGCGATAGTGGCGACCCAGAGCTCAACTACCTCTGTGTCGACTGTCATGGCGACCGTGTCGATACGCGACGCGAGCGCGAGCTCCAGCACTACGTCGCTGCGAAGCAGCAGGCTGCAGCAAGTAGCGATGACGCTGTTGGTGATAGAACGACCGAGAGCACTCTGCCGCCACCTGGAGCGACACTGCCGACATCGCCAGCGACGACGCGACGCGGTCCACCCTCTATCAACCACCGACGAGGTACCTGAGCGACTACTCAGCGCCCGATCGACTCGCATTGCTTGGTACATGCTGCGCTACTCTGTCGACTAACCTGTCGATTGACTCGCATCTGCAGCGCTCCAGGACTTCCTCGACCGGCCGCGCGAGCGCGACGCTGCGGTCGTGAGCCGTGAGAACCAGTTCCTCGCGCGCGAGCTTGCGATCCGCGAGACGAGCAAGACGCAGCTGCGCAAGTACATGATCGCGACCGATGAAGGCGAGCCAGTCGACGCGAAAGAGTGGAGTCGCTACACGTACGGCGCACCGCGCGACGTGCCGCGTCACGACGTCGACGATGCGACCGAGCGCGCTGCGCAGCTCAAGCTCTTCTGTGTCTGGCGCAAGCGCACGTTGCGCGTTCGTGTCGCAACGCGGCGACAGCTCCTACAGGACGAAGCCGAGCGTGCGAAGAAGGCATCGAAGCGCCATGGACTCCGCGGCAAGCTCTCGCTCGCAGCGATCGCAACGACGCCGGCACTAACAAAGCGCCGCGAGACACTCACTGCAGCGCTGCAGAAGGTCGTGCCGGCAAAGACGAACTCTGCGCCACGGACGTCACTGCTCGCATGGCCAGCGACGAAGCCAAAGACGACGACAGTAGCAGCGCAGTCACCAACGTGAACACTCGAGAAGGCACTACGACTGGGGACGTTGTCGCCGTCCGACTCCTCATACATTGCTAGGTCGACTGCGCTCACTCACTGCCTTACGCTACGAACGACTCGTCCGTGCGTTCACTCTCGCTCTCTCTCTCTGGAGCTCTCGCTCAAAACCCACGGCTTGTGTGTGGGAGTGGGAGTCTGCTCTTAGCAGCAGCTCGAGCTCTCGCTCTTGGCCGTCGCGCCGCTCAAGTCGATCGTCTCTGGCACGTAGATGTCGTCCTCTTGGCCCTTTTGCAGCGCCGTGCGTGCGATCGTCTGGAACGCATCTTCGACGCTCGTCGCTTCCTTTGCGCTCGTCTCAAAGTGCGGCATTGGCTGTGTATCCATTGTCATATGCAAGAGCGTCAGTCAATCGCTCTCGTGTGCTCCTATACACGCACTCGACTGTACTGTTGTTTGACACGCATGCTCGTGTATCCGGACCTGCTGCGCGTTCTTCGCATGACACCACTGCTGCGCCTTTTGCTTCGCGACGCGTCGGTCCGCCTCTTTGTCAACCTTGTTGCCCAGGACAATGAACGGGAACGCGTCGGGGTCGCGCGGTCCTGCCTGCGCGAGGAACTCGTCGCGCCAGCTATCGAGCTTCTCAAACGACTATAGACACATAGGCAGATAGGTAGGACCCAAGCTGTGAGAACGAGCAAAGGCACATAGAGTTGCTACATATGTGTGTGTGTCTAGAGTACGTACCTTGGGGTTTGTGATGTCGTACACGAGCACACAGGCGTCGGCACCGCGGTAGAACGCAACACCGAGGCTCTGGAAGCGCTCCTGGCCAGCAGTGTCCCAGATCTACACGCACATACATACACGCTATGTATGAGCAGAGGCTATCGACAGGAGCGCGCTTGTAGCAAACGATAGAGTAAAAGCATAGACAGACAGACCGATAGACGCACCTGCATCGTCACGAGCTTGTCGTCAATCATGATCTCCTTTGTGAGGAAGTCGGCGCCGATCGTGGCTTTGTACTGGTTCGTGAACTTTTGGTTCACGTACTGGTTCATGAGCGACGTCTTGCCGACGCTACGCACACATACACATACACACATGCAGTACAAAGGCATTCGAAGCAGTGAACGACGCGTGAGCAGCCGCCTCGTGCTTGCATCAGTCATGTCTTTGACGTGCAAGCTCTCTGGATGTGACGTGACGTACCCGCTGTCGCCCAAGATAATGAGCTTCAGAAGCACTTTCTTGCGGTGCGCCATCGTGCGTCGTAGAGGTGGTGGTTGGTGCTGCTGCTACTGCTTGGCCTGAAGCAGCAAGGACGACGACGTCGAGCGTCGCGGCTTCTTCGAGCGAGAATCGGTCTTCTCTCTGAGCTGCGAAGAAGATCGTCTATTTCGTAAATGTTGAGAATAAAAGAAAAATTTTAGGTAATGGATCTTGATTTTTACAATTAGCTCATGGCTCAAGCTGGTGTCTTGCTGCTGATGATGCTGATGCTCCTTGCGTCCTGTACGCATCGACATCATTCTCGTACGCTCCTTCTCCATGGACTGACTGGTAGAGGTAGTGTCTTCACAAGCGAGGTTTGTATTGCAATGAATGTGGTCATGCAGACAAGACGTGTTCTTGCACAACGCCGCATCATCAACATGGCTACATCCTGCGTGCTGCTGTGCCTAGTTGCATCGCAACTGCTGCTGTTCATAGAGCTACGACTTGCTCGTGCGAACCTGCAGCTTGTCGCTCACTGTGCGGCGTCGAAGCTCGACGCCGTGCTGGTCGGTCTCTGAGTCGACCTCGACTGCAAATTTCGTGATCGGGATCAGCACCGTTTCGAGGAGCACACCGAGGAGGTACACCATCGCAGTGACAAAGAAGCAGAAGCGGTAGCCATACGCATCGACAACCACGCCGCCGAGTACTGCGCTGCCGGCCCACGAGAACCGCGTGAGCGCTTCGAGCGAGTTCCAGCGCGCACGCTGCTTCTTCGGCACAAAGTCCATGAGCAGCGACCGCCGCAGCGGCTCAGTGCAGCGCATCATCGCGCCTTTCACGAGGAACAATGCACACTGCGCGTGGAACGTCGGTGCGAGCGCCATCGCAAGCAAGCTCAGTGCACCGAGCGAGCGCATGAGCACAACCACAGGCATGCGGCCACAACAGCGCGACGCAAACTGCGCAACGAGTGAGCTGAACGCAACGCAGACTGGCAAGAGCGCAAAGAGCTCGGCGACTTCGATCGGCGAGAGCCCAAACTCGGTGAAGAAGAAGAGCGGGAAGAAGTGCACGGTCATGCCAGCGCCGTTGCTGATGATAAAGTCCGACACGAACAGAATCGCTGGGACGTGCGTTGCATCGAGACCGCAGCACGTCGGTGGCGGCGGCGCGAGCTCGATTGCTTCGTTGAACACGAGGTCGTCGAGCCAGCGACCGTCAGATGATGGGTTCGTCATGTACATCGCAGCAGGACTTCGTGCACTGCCGCCAGCGCCGCCACATCCACCACTTGGCGACCGCAGCAGCATCGAGAACTCACTCGGCGCGCGCGACGTGATCGGCGAGAACCCGACCGCAAGCTGCCGCGCACTGCCGTCGCTCGCGTCGCTATCGAGCTCTTCCGGCGTGTACTCGCTCATCTCGGCAGTGAAGTTGCGCTCGATCGAGCTGAGCTCGCGCTCGATCGCGAGCACGTGCTGTTGGTTCTCGTACGCCATGTCGTCGTTGAACTGGAAGAGCACAGCCATCGAGATCGCAGCGAGGAATGTGCCAAAGAGCAGCACTGGCCGCAGCGCTGGGAGCTCCCACGTATCGCCGTAGTGCCAGAAGAGCAGGATGGCGCTGAGCGGACCGAGCACGAGCGCTGCGTTGAGCATCATGTGCTTGAGCGTGAACGGGAGCGAGCGCTGCCCGAGCGGCACCGAGTCGGCGAACAGCGCTTCCATCGCAGGGCTCTGGAATGCCGTGAAGACGCCCCAGAGTGCAAACGACGTGTAGATGAGCGGGAGCGAGCCGAGCTGGAACGACAAACCTGTGAGCAGCGCCGTGACGACGCCGATGCCGCCGGCGCACGCGAGGATGCGGTCGCGACGCAAGAAGTCGGCGGCAAAGCCAGCAGGTAGAGCAAAGAGCAGCTGCGCGAGTCCTTGGACGCCTTTGACAATCCCGACCGGTCGGTTCGAGTTGGTCAGGACGTAGACGTAGCCAGCGAGCACTTGCTGCGATAGGATGCTGCTCGCAGCCCAGAACACGAGCGTGAAGAGGAACACAAACTTGACATTGTGCTCGAGGCGATCGACGCCGCAGCACCACCACGCAGACGCTCGCATCGCCTTCGTGCTGTCGCTGCTGCTGATGGGTCTATGTGTCTGTGTGAGACTCGAGACGTACGTCTGAAGTTCGTTTTGCTCGCTGCAACCGCCGCGGCGAATTCAACTGCTCGAGTCAACTGCTCGAGCACCGGTGCTCGCTTGCAAGCAGCCAACCGACCAGACGCTCGACGCCGTGTGACTGTCAACCACAACACCGCGCTGCCAGCGTATGGCAGTGACGCACTGCGACCTCATGGCGAGCGCACCAGATGGGCGAGCGACAAGAGCGCTTCGGCTGACTAACGGCATGTCATTGTCGGGCGTTTCTCCCACCAGCTGCAGCGCATGGAGAAAGACAACAGCGTCGTCGGTGTTGATACGCCCGTGCATGAAGGTCTGACGTACGAGCTGCGAGCGCATGCTGCTCAGGCAGAGGCAGCTATCTCACATGCTACCTGCCGCTTGCCAGGAGCAACGACTGCGGAGAGCACACGCAAGCGCAGCGCCAAGCCGCTCACGAACGCAGACACCACGAGCACTCCACATCCTATCCCCTGAATCCATTGCACTCGCTTCGATGGTCACGCGCTGCAAGGCACAAGCGATGCGCTCGCTTGCAGTCGAGGGCGTCCACCATTGTCGCACGCGTCGGTGCAAACCAACAGATCGTGCTCCAGTAGCAGCAGGAACTCGAGCACGCGACTTTGGCAGCGCGGCGGTTGTTCAGCGTACGTTGAAGGTCTCAGCACGGTGCGTTAGTCTGCAAGCAGATCGCCCCGGACACGTTGCGGTCCTCCTGCTTGTGCACCCACGCAGAGGAAAAGAGATCGATGAGTGGCATCTCACGACACCCGCTTCCGGTGTGTGGAGGTGTGCTGCGATCTTCCAGATCCAGATCAACTTGACCGCGCCACGTGACGGACGCAGTACATGTGCACTGCCAGACAGCAAAGTTCAACGTGACAGTCTCCGATCGTCGAGTCAAAGTGCGAACATTGATGTTTGCGACCTCAGGGACCGCGCGCAGCTGGAGACGCGCATTTGTCACGACGAGGGTGCAAGTCGTGTCGGTCCAGCGCCTCAAGCATATCGAGTGTCGAGTGCACCAGCGCTGTGCTGGTGGGCACAGATAAAGGTGGTGAGATGAGAAGCCGAGAAGCAAAGTACAAGTAGTCGGCAAGTAGCAGCGCACTCGTGCACACTCGTACGCTCCGACTTTCGGTCGTATCGAGCCTCTGACGCTCGCATCGAATGGCCACGAGCGAGGCACGTGAGCGAGTTAGTCGCGCCCTTACTTGTGCATTATCAGATGCGCTCTCACGAGTGAAGAGGAGCGGCAGTCATGTGGTCGACCAGCTCGACATGGCGGCCACTTGATTCATTGCGTCTTGGCGTGCGGAGGCACGGCAGGCAGGCAGGAATCAAGTGTCGCTGTCGCCGCCCTTCCTACCTGAGCGGCACAGCAACGACAGACTCGAGACTAGGCTCCGGAGCCTTAGCGTCGCGAGTGCGAACGCAGCAGCAGCAAAAGCGTCAAGGAGGTCAGGTCAGGTCAACAAACCCACGACGTGCTTCAGTCGAAAATTAGCAAACATAAAGTATTCATTAAGGTTATGTTTACTATAAAGAGCAAATGTTACTTTTGAACGGCGACACTGACGAACTTCAAGTACTACTGTGACCAATGTGACCCGACCTTGACCAGCAAACGCTGCGAATGGCGCTCGAGTTGGCGCAGCGCACGAGGCAGGCGTGCTCCGCTCAGCGAGCTCAACAAGCGCGGCACCAATGCTCGGTCTCTGCGAGTAGCAATAGTGGCGTTTGACGCCCGCTCTCGTTCTCTCGTGCTCGTCTCGTAGAGATAGTAGCAGCCCATCATTGTCGACGCCGTGGTCCTTTTCTGCGTGCATGTGCAAGAGAGACAGCGAGTACCATGCATGAGCACCGCACTTTCTGGGTGGCAGCAGCGACGAAGACTCGAGTGCGTCGCTGCTGCTGCTAGTGCTCATTCTCCAATCTGCTCGCGAGCACGAATACGACTCCAGCAAACCAGCAAGCAACCAAGTGAGCAACAATGATCCGCAAGTGGCTCGCAGCAGTGAGCTGCTGCGCGGCGCTCGCGTGCCGCACGGTAGCCGGCGACGCCTGGGACGCGCAAGCCGACAAGATCGCGAATGCGTTAAGTGTGAACGACATCCTCGGGCAAATGACGCAGATCAACATTGACAACATCCTCAAGAGCGACAACACGCTCGACGAAGACAAGGTCCGCGCGTACGCCAAGCTCAACATTGGCTCGTACCTCAACTCGCCGTTCTCGGGTGGTCCAAAGAACGGCAAGTACGGCTGGACGGCAAAGGAGTGGCGCGCGCTCATTACGCGCATCCAAGAGATCAGCATGGCCGAGAACGGCGGTCATCCGATCGTGTTTGGCATTGACTCGGTCCACGGCGCGGTGTACGTCTCGAACGCCGTGCTCTTTGGGCAACAGATCAACGGCGGCGCGAGCTTTAACCCGGACCTTGTGCACGAGATGGGTCGTGTCACGGGTCGTGACAGTGAAGCTGCCGGCATCCCGTGGATCTTTGGTCCGATCCTCGAGCTCTCGCAGAACCCGCTCTGGGCACGGACGTTCGAGACGTTTGGCGAAGACCCGCACTTGGTCTCGGTCATGGCTGACGCTGTCGTCCGCGGGCTCCAGAGCAACAACGCCACGGCAGCGTGCATGAAGCACTTTGTTGGCTACTCAAAGACGCCGACGGGGCACGACCGCGACGGCGTGACGATGTCGGACTTTGACTTGCTCAACTACTTCGTCCCGCCGTTCATCGCAGCAGCAAAGGCCGGTGTGATGTCATCAATGGAGAACTACATCTCGATCAACGGCGTGCCGGTTGTAGCGTCGCCAAAGATCTTGCGCGACCTCATTCGGTCCGACATGGGCTACGACGGCGTCGTTGTCACGGACTGGGCCGAGATCAACAACCTCCAGGACTGGCACCGCGTCGCGCGGAGCAAGCCCGAGGCCGTGCGCATGGCGCTTACGCAGACGTCACTCGACATGAGCATGGTGCCGTACGACTCGACGTTTATTGATCACGCCAAGGCGATGCTCCAGACGAATCCCGAGTACTTGCCACGCTTGCGCGAATCGGCACGCCGCATCGTCAAGATGAAGCTCAAGCTCGGACTCTACGCGCAGCCAGTGCCTGGTGCTGGCAACGTTGGGCTAGTCGGGAGCGACAAAGACAAAGCCGCGGCGCTCGAGCTCGCGCGCGAGTCGATCGTGCTGCTCAAGAACAAGGATAACGTCCTGCCGCTCGCAAAGTCTGCGTCAGTGTTCCTCACTGGCCACTCAGCCGACAATGTCGGCCACCTCTGCGGCGGCTGGTCCGTGCGCTGGCAAGGCTACTCGGGCAACGAGATGTTCCCGAACGGCGTGTCAATCAAGCAGGGCTTTGAGGCGATCGCTAGCAACAGCTCGGTCGCGTACTTCAATGGCTTGAGCGCCGACGGCGCGTACTCGGCGAGCGACTTGGCGACTGCCAAGAGCTTTGCGAGCAAGGCCGAGTACACGGTCGCCGTCATTGGCGAAGGAAGCTACGCTGAGAAACCTGGCGACATTGACGACCTCGCATTGCCAGCTGGGCAGATCGCGTACGTGCGCGAGCTCGCGTCGACTGGTACAAAGGTGATCCTCGTGCTCGTCGGCGGTCGTCCGCGCTTGCTCAATGGCTTGCCGAGCAGTGTCCACGCAGTGATCAACGCGATGCTCCCGTGTGAGCTCGGTGGCCAAGCGCTCGCAGAGATCATCTACGGCAACGTGAACCCAAGCGGCCGCTTGCCACTCACGTACCCAAAGGATGCGGCGAACATCATGATCCCGTACAACCACCGCGTGAGTACGCAGTGCGCGAGCGGGTACTGCAAGATGGAGTGGGACTTTGGCACGGGCTTGAGCTACACGACGTTCAAGTACGAGAACATGGCGCTGAGCAAGGCGAAGGTCTCGGGCAAGTCCGACTCGATCACGGTCTCGGTCAAGATCACAAACACTGGCAAGGTCGCCGGCAAAGAGACTGTGCTGCTGTACGTGATCCAGCCGTACCGGTCGATCTCAGTGCCCGAGGTGAAGCAGCTCAAGAAGTTTACGAAGATCTCGCTCGAGCCCGGTGTGTCGACGACTGTCGAGTTCAAGCTCACGGCAGCGGACTGGAGCGTGTACGACCCGCAGATCGGCGGCGGGTTCTCGCAAGTGGCCGAGGACGGTGACTTCTACGTCGCGCTCAAGCCAGAGACCGATTGCGACGTGTACGGCAGTCCAAAGGGACTCGCGGACCTCTGCGGCAAGTTCACACTCAAGACCGGCATCACGCCGTTTGCGCTCGCTGAGTCGATGAAGAAGCTCTCGCTGTAAGTAGCGCGCCATTGCATCTGTCTGTCTATGTCTCTAGCGCCAGTGTCGCCACTGTCTTGTAGTCACGAGTAGTTGCTCCACTCAACACGACTCGCTTGCTCCAGCGGTTTGTTCGTTCGTGCGCACTGCTGGCGTCTGTATCAAGTGCCTGCCTGTAGGGCGGAGGAACACTCGCGCTTACAATGAACACAGTGGCCAAGAGACCAACGCGCACACTCACACACGATCTATTCTTCGTTAGTTGATCTCGTCCTGGATGCCCTGCTCTGTGATCGAGTAGATCGCCTCGGCCTCGGGGAGGATCGGCGAGTCGACGACTTTCATCACGCGGTTCTCGCCGCGGCCTTTGCGCAAGCGCAGTCTAGATAAAGTCACATACGACGAGTCAGTCAGACGCTCTCTCTCTCTCTCTCTCT
>JAASFN010000288.1:0-25961 GCA_023333795.1 Globisporangium rhizosaccharum | reverse complement strand
TCATATAGTTATATGGGCAAATTCCGCTTGTAATTTACGCACAGTGCCTTTCAACAAAGGTTTCGTACTTACTGGATGCGTATACTGGAAACACATGTGCCTTATATGAAAACTATGCCCTTTGTCAAAGGTTTTTCGGTAATTGCGCAGTATTTGACACGTCGCTTATCGACAACGCATTTGCTCATTTTGGACATTTTTGGTGAACATGAGGTGCAATTAAGACCGACGGTCCAAAGTGTAATTTCGGGCGAATTTCGAACGTACTGGCTATTTCCAATACATATGATGATTCACGAATTTCGTGCAACAAGTCGGTTTTCGACAGTGTCTCGATTTGTGCGGATATAATCCAAACAAAACACAAGAACTCAATTGATGACTGGATATTCGTATTCTTTGATGAAGTGCATAGACTCTAGTCATTGTCTCTCATGGCGATTTCCACACACATTGCAGCCGCCGTGGCGTCCGCCAATGTAGATCTCGTAGTCGAGAACGACAGACCTAGTAATGAGGAGATAGATCCATCCTCAACGCGGAATGGCGAATTTTTGCACACTGGTGTGTACTTCAGTCGATGACGGCATTGACGATCATATGGGAGGCAAACGGTTACGTGTACATACACCACTCTGCTTATGCGTCTGTAACGGCCTGGTGACAGTGTAAATTTGCCGTTCATATGTGCACTACCAGCACCGATTGAAGATTCGAGAAATGAAGGTATGCGACAGCTATGAGCTCCGAGACGGAAGCAACCACCAAAGGTTGCCTGTCGAGCGGTTCGAACAAGGTATAACTCCACGCATCGAGGAGAAGGGTGACTTTCTGTTGACCCTTGACCTCGGTGCGGTGCGGTGCCGCGGTGTCGGGAAAGCGCGGAATCGACTACTGCACAAGTCCCATCGTTTCTTCAAGTTTCTGTCCATTTCAATGATCCAGAATCGCAAAGCGTATATGAAAAGAACGCTCAAAAGCGAATGAGATCAAGGACGTTGCGTCGATGTTGTCGTGGGCTGCTCCACGTAAGTGCTACGCTCGGTCGACGTTCGAGCTCGTGGCGACAACTCTCGACAGTCGTATGACACTTTCCAGCATTGAACCGAGGCAGATGACGAGCGCACGAGCTCCTTCAACATGCTTTAAATGTCACGCGCAATGTTCTTCAACGTCCAGAGCCATTCTAGATCAAGATTCGTCGTTGGTGTGCGCCGCGAACGGAACATGCCGCTTCTCTATAGCGGTTGGACGCTTGGTGACTGCGACATCGTTGCTGCCGAGTCGCGAGAAGGCAACAAATCATGCGACGACGTGCATCACTTCCGTACGTACCATGTACGTTCAAGTTTGGCTGTACCGATTCGCATTTTATCTACACGCGCATGTTCAAGACTATCGTCAAGCGAGTGCGCTCTTTCATCGACGTCTATGTCAGCGTTGCGCTTTGCTCAATCGACAACCTGGAAGCAATCGCGAACACACTCGAGACCGTTTGGTCCGTTTGTGATGTATTCGTGATCAGCGCCGACTTCTCAGAGCACGGATCCAAAGGCCAGGCTCGACTCAGACGTCGTCTCCCACAACACGGCGGACCTCGACTCTCAGAGTCTCTGCAGCAATACGAAGACTCTTGGCGCGCACGTGGCGCGTGTGGTACTCTTGGTACGCGTGGACAGTCCAGCGTTGTCGTACTTATGTGCTGGTCCCATCCCTTGCTGCGCGTTCGTAAACAGCGTCGGCTTCTCAGCGAGCCCACGCACGACGAATCACTCGTCGCAGACGTTTGCGATCTCCACATTGCACACGACCTCGCCTTAGACGTTCGACAGTATTGACCTGGCGAAGCAAGGGCGCGGGCAAGCTCGCATCGTGATTTGACGTTGCGTTCCTGGCATGTTACTGCTGCCAACAAAGCTGGGATCCACTCAAACCAGAAATCTATTGAGGCATACCACTCGGTAATTAAAAATATAGCGAGCGAGAACGCAACAACTCTTTCAACTTTCGTTCGACGATCATCTGCCTCGCGGCAATACGCGTCAAGACACGGATGACTACGGCGATGAAGGTGATGATCATTCACGAATAGATGCAATGTCGCTCTTGATCTGCTTCTTCTTTTTGTTCGCTAGTTACTCTTGATAATATGGTACGACATGGACATACTCTTTTCTTCAAGCAAGCAAGCGCGCAATCCTAGGCGGCTTTCAGGCGTCTTGAGTCCTTCGGATCAGCAACACTTTGTTATCGGTTTGTTTCGCTCTGTTGTGGCGTTTCAGCATAGAGATGAAACTGAGGTGTTGCGTGTTGCACAACAAACGTGCCCATTTTAGTCAGTAGCGATAAAATCAAGGGAACACCAACTCGACCACCAGCACCACCTCCTGCCCTTTGACGCTCGATCGACGCACGCGTGACTCGACACGATGCTCTGGCCGCGCGAAGAGTTCCACGCTGCGTACGGCCAGATCAAGCACGATGGGATCAAGAGCGGCGGCTGCAGCGTGCTGATTCTCGTTGCACTTGACGTCGATGCGCTGTGCGCGTGCGAGATCCTCACGAGCTTGCTCAAAGCCGACTTTCTGAGCTACACATTGCTCGCGGTGCGCGGCTACGACGACATCTTGCGCGTGCGCGAAGCGCGCATTCGCGACGAAAACGGCAATGTGAAAGCAAGCGAGTTGCGGTCTGTGATCATGATCAACTGCGGCGCGATCGTGAACGTCATGGAGCTGCTCGCACTGCCGCCAACGATGCGGTGCTACGTCTTTGACAGCCACCGGCCGATTCACTTGGCCAACATCTACGACCAGAGCCAGCAGATCGTGGTCTTTGACGACGGCTCACAGGCGATTGAGGACTACCCGGCAGATGGCTCAGACATTGAGAACGACGACTTTGATGACGAAGAAGAGGAAGAGGAAGACGACGACGAGGATGAAGAGGACGACGACGGCGGCGATGACGATGATGATGAAGACGGCGATGAAGACGACGGTGAAGCAGAAGTCGACTTTGGCAACCCGAATGGCGCGCCAAACGACAGCAGCAATGCCGATGCGACAAAAGAGGAGACGCCAGTGGCAGTCTCGCCAAGTGGTGTCGCTACTGGTGCGAAGCGAAAGCGCAGTGATGGTGACGACGACGATGGTGATGGCGAGCCAGATGCCAGCACTGCCGGTGATGGCGACGACGATCATGATGGCGACGACACAACAGCAGACGCAGATGCATCGTCACGCGACAACACGGAAGACACGGAGCAGGACGCTACAATGGACGACCCGAATGCCTCAACTGGTGATGCGGCAGTCGACCAGGACGCGCTCAAGCTCTCAAAGCGCAAGCGCCGCGAAGAGCTCTTGCGGTACTACCGCGGGTCGTACAACGGCGCACCGGCGGCGACGATTGCGTTTGAGCTCGCGCAGCAGATGAACAGCTCGCAGCGCGACTTGCTCTGGTTCGCGATCATCGGTCTCACGAAGCAGTTCGTCTTAGAAGAGATCGACACGGACAACTACAACCTCATGATCGACCGCTTCCAGGACGAAGTCTTGGCGCTCGACACGCCAGCGTCGACACTGTCAGCGAGTGCGACGAGCGACGACGGGCACGTACTCAACCCGGCGTACGAGCATGGCAAGATCACGTTTGAAGAGGAGTTCCGGTTCATGTGCTACCGCCACTGGTCGCTCTACGAAGCGATGTACTACTCAGACTACGTCGCGTCCAAGCTCGGGCTGTACTTGGACCAAGCGCGGCGCTTTGGTGCGCGGAGCGCAGCGAGTGCAAGTGACGGCGAGACCGCGCTCCACGTCTTCCTTGCGCGCATGGGCTTCTCATTGCGCCAGAGCCAGCAAAAGTTCACGTACATGCCGCTCGAGATGAAGCAGATGCTGCGCGAGAAGACACAGGAGATCGCACCGGAGTTTGGCTTAGACGACCTCTTCTACGGCTCGTTCAAGCGCCAGTTTGCGTTCCAGTACCAGCTCTGCGCCGCGGACGCAGTGCGCGGACTCCAAGCACTGCTCGAAGCGCCCGAGTCGTACATCGCAAGTGTCTTCCAAGCCGAGAACCACCAGCAGCAGAACACGTGGGCGAGCATGTTCAGCATCGACAAGAACGGCATCACGTACAGCGGCGAGAGTAAAGACGCCAGTGGCGATAGCGACAGCGACGCGCTGCGGGACTTTCGCCAGCAAAACTTCATCTTGGCGCACACGGCGCTGTCGTGCCGCTCCGTCGCATCGAGCAAGCTCATGGAGAGCGGCATCAAAGTCGCAATGGAGCTCAAGCAAGCGATCGTGCGCGTTGGGATCTCGATCATGGAGCGCAAGCTCATTGTGCGCGTCAAGCACTTTCGCTACGTCTCGCTCACAGTCCCCGAGCGCGAGCAAGAGCTCTTTGCAAACGCCAATGTCCTCACGCAGCTCGCGCTGTTCTTACTGAGCGTCCATCGCGCAAGTGGCAAGTGGGGCGGCAGTGCTGCTGCCAAGCCCAAGCCAAAGAGCGACGGCGCTGACGGTGACGAGAACCCCGACGACGCCGATGAACTGAGCGCCGCTGCTGCGAGCAAAGCGATCGTGCCGCTCGTGCTCATCACGCGCAACCCGGCGCAGAACTGCTTCCTCGTCGTCGGCATCACGTGTCCGAGCACACCAGGCGAGATCCATCGAAAGTGCGTCGAGCGATGCTCTTGCTCTTGCTCTTGCTCTTGCTGCTGCTGTGGATGCTGCTGGTGTTGTGTAGCTGAACTGACTGGAGACGACTCGTGTGTGGCGTGTGTGTCTGTGAGCAGCACGTTGGGGACTGCGTTCAAGCTCGCAGCAGGCGAGACCGGCGCAAACTTTCGTCAGGACGGCTTCACGAGCGCGGTGATGGAGATCCAGATGGACGAGATCCAGTACTTTGTCGAGCAGCTCCACAACGTCCTCGACGCGTAGTGCGCACACGTGACTTGGCTCACAAGCGAGAGAGAGACGTCAACACGCTCTGTTTGGTGTCCTCTACCTATCTGTCTGTCTATCTGTCCTGTGCTGCTAGCTCTCGTAGTGCACGAGTGGCGTGTATGCCGAGTCGTACCAGTCTTTCGTGGTGTAGAGGCCGCGCCAGCCGCGCAGTGGGCGCTCGCACGCGTACTGCGCAATGCAACAGAGTGCGATCTGCTTCTCCGCGTACTTGATCACGACGAGTGCGAGCACGAGCGCCAAGACGCCTTCGTGGATGTGCGCCAAGTACCCCAAGCCACTGGCAAACGCCACGAGCACATTCACGATCGACCCGACGTTCCACACACCAAACTGCGCATGTGAGAGCGTGGAGCACCAGACCGTCAGTCAGTCCGTCACCCAGTCAAAGGATAGCGAGATGGACACAAAGGAGGAGCACACGCTCAACGGCAGGCGACGACGCCAAGAAAGACAGAGAGTGAGACGATGAGCGTACCAGTTTGCCATAGAAGACGCTCTTCTTGGCGAGGAAGACGAGCCCAAGAGCTGGTGCACCGACGATCGCAGCTGGGAGGATCGAGACGACCGAGAACAGCGCGACCTGTACGAACGACAGCAATGACACAGTCAGTCCGTCATACGACCAGCGATGACTCGACACACACTCGCGTGCGCTTGCATCACGTACGCGAGAGCAGCCCGAGTCGGTCTCGGTCGGGTCGTCCACTTGGATGCAGTAGTACTCCATGAGGATCCAGAACACGAGCGCAAAGTCCACGACAAGGAGCGCAAGCAACGTGAACGGCAGGAGCCACGGCCGCGATAGCGTCGGCGGTGCAACGTTGTACAGTCCAAAGAGCGGCGAGAGCGGCTCAAGGAGCGCAAACACGCGCCGGAGCGACTGGCGCGACACGAGCGCGGCGAGCGCACTCGTTGCAGTCGCTGACCGACTCGAGCCACTGCGCTGGAGCTTCGTCTTCTGCTTCTTGGACGTCGGCGACAGCAGCGTGTGCGTCTCAACGTCAGTGCGATCGCGCGGCGAGAGCGTGTCGGAGTCAGCAAACAGCGCCTCCATGCGGATCTGCGAGAAGCGAAAGTCCGCAGGTCGCGGGTCGCTGTCGACCTTGCTGCTCTCGCGCGCGAGCTGGCGTTTGAGCGACGAGACGTCGCTCTCAAACGACGACAGCGACGACGGCGCAGACACGTCGCGCTGCGGCGTTTGCCGCACATCAGACGCAGCCTCCCAGGTCTTTGTGACCTGGAACGCAAACTTGAACGGGTCGTGGACAAACGTCTGCAACACGTCGTCGACGCGCGTGAGGTCCCACGCAGCAAAGCAGTCGTCGTTCGATGCAGCATGGACTGCAGATGCGACAGAGAAGTAGCCAAACGCAACGACAAAGCCGTCACTCTCGTGCCGCGCACTGAACGCATCGACGAATGCAACGAGGTCGCGGACACCGCGTGCTGCTGCTGTGACATGCGCACGCGTTGTTGGCTGTGGCAGCACGCGGAGCTGCTGGTTCACTGCGGCGACAAAGTTGATCCAAAAGTCGTGCTGCAGCAGTGCGAGGCGCGACGGCACGGCGCGGACGTAGATGTCGTTCGTGTCAATGTGGTACGGCCGGAAGAACGAGCCGCTGCCAGCAACGACGATCGTCAAGCTCCCGCTGTGGCGCGTGTCGAGCAGCGACAGGGTCGAGCCGCTCGGTGGCACGAGCACGTCCACGTACGCGAGCGAGAAGTCGGGACTGAACCCGATCTTGAGCTTCGCGCCGTGGACGCGGAAGTTCATCTCGCGGAAGAAGCTCGCGCCGTGGTCTTCGACGTACTTTGCGAGCTTCTCGACGCGTCGGAGCTGGCGCTGGCGCTTAAAGAGCGTCCCAAGCGGCGGCACGACACAGAGTAGCATACGGTAGACCCAGGCGTCCCAGCCTTTCGTGTCCCAGCGCAAGAGGTCGTTGCACGTCGTCGTGAACGAGAGGTAGAGCCCTTCGTAGACAATGTCGCGCATCGCAGCGGGCAAGTACGACGCATGAAGCGTCCACGAGCTCTCGACGTGGTTGTCGCCAGTGAAGTAGAGCCGCGCAAGGTGGGCGTCGAGGTCTTGGTCAATCAAGCGCGGCGTGAGGTTCCGCGTGAGCTTAGCGAGCGAGAGCTGGTCGCGGAGCGTCTGGGCTCTGTACTCGGCAAAGCGGCGCTTCTTGAACTGCGCGCTCCGGTACGAGAGGAAGCCCCAGGCGCCAAAGAGCACGCCTGTGAGCGAGAACACGAGCAGGACAAAGCCAAGCGGACCGCCAATCGGCTTGACGAGCCGCTCAAACGGCGTGAGGCAGTCAAGGCCATTGCGGCCTTTGTCGCACGCGTACGTGCAGTTGCCGCGCACGTTGAACTGCGAGTGCGGCGGCTTGTCGTGGCACGTCACGCACGCTGTCGCTCCGACCGTCTTTGTCGTCTCGCCAATGCCGCAGACTGTGCAGTTGCTGCTCCCAGGCGCAGTCGAGATCGTCCCGATCGGACAGAACGCACACGCTGCGCTCCCAGTCGCAGCAGCAAAGCGTCCTGGACCGCACGGCGTACACGCTTTCGAGCTAGTCGCTGCTGCAAAGTGGCCAATAGGACACGCACTGCACGCTGTCTTGCCAAAGTCGGCGTTGAACGTCCCGACGGCGCATGCGTCGCACGTTGGCGCGCCAGTGTGGTTCGAGCACGAGCCCGGCTCGCATGGAATGCACTTTGACAGTGCGCCAGGACTGTAGCTGCCCTGTGGACACTCGAGACAGAACACGTCGCCGCGACCTGCTGCGCAATTTGACCCTGCAGCGATACCTGCAGCGCCAGCTTCGCCACCAACGCTGTGTCCGCCTTGCACCGAGAGCTTCCCGCCGTCGTTGACAAACTGCTCGCCGTTGTTCGCAGTGGCGTTCGTCGGACGGTACGTGATGCGGATGATGCCGCCGCCACCGCCGCCGCCAACCTTCTTCGTGTCGTCTGCAACCAAATCGAGCGGATGCGCAGCAGCGTCCCACACACTCGCTTGTAGCAATGGCGATGAGGATGTAGCAGAGTACGATGGGTTCACTGCGTCGCCACCGTCGAGCTCGAGCACACCGCTGCCAGCGATCTCCGACACAAACAGCGCCATGCTCCCACCTGCACCGCCACCGCCGCGTTTCGATCCGTCGCCGCCACGTGCACTCACGACTGCGTCTTTCATGACTTCAAGCTTCGTTGCGCTGATGTAGAGCACACCGCCGCCACTGCCACCGACGATCTGGTCGGGCGTATCGCCACTCAATGCGCCACTGCCTGGCCAGAGCGGCCACTTGTGCTTGTCGTCACGCACCACTGTCAAGTCTGCTATAGCTCCGTCATACGATGCGCCACCACCAGTGTTTCCAGGCTGCACGTTCCCGCCGCGTCCGCCGTGGCCAGCGCCACCGCTTGCGCCACCAACGACACTGCTGTTCCCTGGTCCGACGCCAGCGCCGCATCCGAGTGCACGACTTGAGATCGTGCCGTGGACACTTATGTCACCGTCGCTGCAGAGCAAGATGGAGCCAGCAGAGATGTTCCCGAGCTCGGCGAAGTGCGTTGCAAAGACGCTGACTGTGTACGGCGACTGATTGGATGATGCGAGTGTCGGTGCAAGCGACTGACATGCGTGCTCGTCAGCTTGATGCTTGAACGCCTGGCACTCGCGCAGCGGTCCGCTGCTCACGTGCGCGATCGTCGCGTTCTTTGCTGCGACGGCCAAGTGCAGGAACGGCGCGTCAAACGGCATGTCGACAACTGCAGTCTCGCTTGCGCGCACAGTGATCACCAACGCGCCAAACTGCGTAGGTTGCGGACAGAACGTGACGTTGCCGCGACTCTCAATGCGCACAAACGGCGTCACGTCCTGCATAGTCTCGGCGACTTCGCCACTCGGTGGCTCGAGCAGCTGCAAGAAGCCTTCGACTGTCGCGGCTCGACCACTCTGAGCGTCAATGCCAAAGCGGAACTTGCTCACAGAGTACTTGTCGAGCGCCAACGTCCCAGACGCAGCGATCTCGAGCAGCTCGACAAGCAGCAGTCCATTCGAGATCGACACGTCTGTGCCTTCGAGTCGGAGCGCAAAGAGGTCGCGCTCAGATTGCGTCGACGGACCGACAAAGCCCTAGCAGTGGCAAACGCAGCAGTGCGTCCACGACCGAAAGCAGTCAGCCGCATGAGCGATGGACATCCCATCGGTTCGTGTGGCAATGACGTACCTGGATCGTGAGCTGCGACGCAACGAGGTGCACCGAGCGATTTCCTTCGAGCGCATTCACTTGCGACCCAGCGTCGAGCTGGACAAGGCATCATCACCATCGTTCATGCCATGGCGTTAGCCGATGCAGCTTCAATAGAGTCACAGAAGGACATTGGACGTACCACAAGCGAACTCGTGATGCCCGAGACGTTTGGCTACCGCAGAGAGTGAGTGAGAGATGACGACAGACAGCGTCAGTCCATAGCCATTGCCAAGTCGCTCCGAGTCGGCAGCGCTCGTGTACCTGCAGCTGCACGTAGCTCGCACAGACGGTGGCACCGCCACTAACAAAAATGTGGGCGACCGAGTCTGGGAGGAATGGGAGCCAGCTCGAGACCAAGTGAAAGATCGGCGTGCATCCAAAGATCTGGATCCGCTTTGCTGGACCTTCGTGCTTGAGGCGACCGCCTTTGATCACGAGCGAACCGATCGTTGGTGTAGGTGGGTCATCATCATCACCATCGCCTGCACCACTTGGCATCTCTTCGTCGCTCTGCACGACGTGCTGAATCTTGAGGATCGTGCCGTCGCCACCGAGCTGACACCACTGAATGAGGTTGCTGTCTGGCGCTTGCTGCTCTTGCTGTGATGGAGGCGACCCACCGCCAAACGCTTCGACGTGGGACGGATCGAGCTCTTCAGCGTTCTTTGCGTCAAGGACGATGCGACCGCCGCCGCCACCGCCGCCTCCGCCACTTCCGAGGAACTCGGTGTTGTCAAACAGCGCTGGCTCGCCGCCACTTGCGTGGACGACCCCAGTGCCGTAGATGCGACCGCCAGCCTTCAGTACGATCGTCCCGCCTGCACAAAAGCAAAAGGATCCCAGGCGGAGCAGACAAGGGATGGGGTCAGTTTGGAGTCCCTAGTAACTCACAGACTCCAGCAGCAAGGACCCGCACCTGCGCCAGCCGAGTCAGAGCAGTCTGTGCACGCTGCTCCGCCGTTTGCAAGCACGGAGCCGTTCACGATGACGTCGTGCGCTGCTGCCAAGCGCACACGTCCGCCGCCACGCGCATTGTCGTTGCCGCCGCCGCTGCCGTAGCCCTGGAAGTCGCCGATGTCGCCGGCTGCGTCGCCGATCGCGCGAAAGAACTCGTTCGGCGCGATGCGGTCGCAGCTCTGGTGCAGGAGCGTGAGCGACGCGCCGCCAATGCCGCCGTGGCTCCCGCCCATGTCGACGCGCGAGTTGAAGCCAGGACCGAACTTGAGACCGCTCGCTGACACGTTCACGCTCGACGCTGCATCGAGCACAATCGCGGCGGCTTCGATCTCCACAGCGCTCGCGTGGATGCTGCTGTTGGCGATCGTCACAGTCGCAAGCGACGTGTTGAGCTCAAAGAGCAGCTCGACGTGCACTGGCGCGTACGGCGCGAGCTGTGCGCCTTCGAGCACGACGTTGCGCACGTGCAGCGCAGTGAGCGCAGTTGTGTTGAGCGGCGCAGGTGTAGTGAATGTGCACGTGACGTAGTACTCGTTGTAGAACCCGATCGGCTTGACGCGCGAGCACTAGCGTTGAGAGGTTGGCATCGTGAGTTACATGTGTGTATGCGTCGCAAGTGAGTCTCTACAGCTGAGAAAGTGAAGCAGCATGTGAGCGCGTCAGTGAGTGAGTGAGTGTGACGATGTACCTGGAACACATCGTGGAGCTTTGTGCTCGCGTCGATCACAAACGTCACGCCATCGCTCGATCGCGCACTTGGAGCTGCTGTTGGCGTCGTCACGCTTTGCACTGTATCGCATACAACAACTAAGAGCGCGATCAATGCTGCAGTGCGCCATGTCCACGACAGCGCACGAGGTCGTCGACACGACTGCATCTCTGCTCGCTTGATTGATTGATGCGCTTGATGTGAAGAATATCTTCAAGCATACTAGTGCCACTAGCCGTCAGTCGGTGCCATAAAACCAAACCAAATGGGACAATGCCAAGTACAGTTTTGCATGTACAAAGTGCGAACGCCCTCACCTTGAGCCGCCGGCCAGTCGAGCGACAAACAAGCACACAGAGCGCGGGAGGAAACTTGGAGCAGTAGCAGCATGAGCGGCGACGCCACCACCGACGCGCTCGAGATGGCGGCGCCCCCGGCGCTCGTGTTCCGCCAGCTGCACCAGCAGCTGCGCTCGTTCGCGAACCAGACCATGCACGACGACGACGTGCAGCACTACGCGGCGCAGCTCCAACGCCACGAGCGCGACCTGCTCGCAGTGCTGCAGTGGGACCCGCCACAGGCGCGCGAGCGCGCTGCGCTGCAGGCAAACCAAGTCAAAGTCGCTGGCAAGAGCATCGACGTCTCTGCTGTGATCCAGCAGGAGATCACAAAGCTCAGCGACGAATTCCACGTGAGCGAAGCCGTGTGCTTTGAGTTCTGGTACCTCGCAAGCGACGCACAGCGCCGCGAGTGGATCGAGCGCGACGACCAGCTCCCAGTCGAGTCGATCGCCGGGTCAATCCCAGCTGCTGCGCGCCACTTCCTCGTGTCCGAGACCGAGCACAAGCTCAACTTGATCAAAGAGCTGCTACGGCTGCGCTTTGACGACCGTCTCGACGCCAAGCGCCGCCAGTTTGTCATCGCCTGTACGTGGCGCTTATGCTTGTGCTTGTGGGTTGATCATGAGCTGCAGACTCGACTGACTGACTGGCTCGGTTCTGTTGTGTATGGACGCCTGCAGTCACGAACAGCCTGCTCTCGAACGGACTCTTGCTCAAGCTCGTCGCAGCGTACGACGCGCAGCTCCCAAAGCTCCTGCAGATCGCCCATGTCGAGCAGTCGGCTGGCTACTGGCACACGCTGCTGGCCGATGCGATCGTGTTTATCGTCTCGAGCTGCCGCGTGACGCCAGCGGAAGTGCTGAAGACCGTCGAGCTGCTCAAAGCGCTCTGCAGTCGCTTGAACGCGACAGTCGCCAAGGTCTCACCGCACATTGTGAACCTCTCGTCGTTCGCGCAGCTCTTTGAGCGCGGCTCGCTCGCTGGGACGTCGCCAGAAGGCGCAGTGAAGCAAGTGTCGTGCATGCTCCAAGCCATGACGACAATCCAAGTCGCACTCTTCAACGTGCTCTTGCAGGTGCGCACGCGTGGCTGTCCGCCTCTGTGTCTTCGTGTGTGTGACTCGGTGCAGTGAGACGTGAGCTAGAGACTGACAGCGTCCGCTTCTGCCTCTGTGTCTATCGTACCTCGACCATAGAAAAACGAGAAGATGGACCGCGAGACCGGCGACCTCGTCGCGGGCCACGTCTTGAGCAGCAGCGAGCACGCGCAGGTCGTGCGCGATCTCCACACGATCGTCTTTGCGAGTGAGTGGGAGCACAAAGCGATCCAGAGCGTCGCGATGCTTGCGTGGGCGGGCTGTCTTGCAACTGTCGACGACAGCTCAAACAGCAGCAGCAGTGCACGGCCAGCTGCAGGTGCGAGTCTCTTTGCCGAGATCGACGAGACGTCGAGCGTCGTGAAGCGTGCGATCGAAGCGAAAGCGTTCACGACGATGGTCGAGATCCTGCTCAAGTACTTCCCAGACCGCAAGCACGATCCGCTGCTGTACCACATCTACGAACGGAGTTTTGAGCTCTTGCTCGTGACGTACTCGACGAGCCTTATGATCGACGTCCCGACGCTCGCAGACCAAGCTGCGTTGGCTGCGATGCAGTCTGAGAGCAACGGCGAAGTCGCAGCGTGGACTGGCGACTGCCTCGAGAACCTCATTGAGTTCGCAACGACGCTCTGTACGCGCGACGTGACGTTCAGCACAGCGTTCTGGCGTCCTGAGGATCTCTCGCACAGCAGCAGTGGCGGTGACCACGACACGGACGCACTGGACAACGACTTTGAGAGCAGCCTCAGTGCGAATGGCGGGAGCTGCAACGCATTCTTGCTCGCGTGCCGCGACGCCGCGTTCAAGAACCCAGCGTGCTTTGCTGCGTACATGCGGCTCGTTGCAGCAGCTGCGAGCGGCCCCGAGTGCGCGCAGCTCGCGTTCCACCACGTGAAGCAGAACCCGTCGATCTTGAACTGGGAGCACTTCTTTGGCGTCATGGCCAAGTACCAGCGGCTGCTCACTGACGCTGAGAAGCCAGCCGGTGGGTTCCTTCCAGGGCTCCAAGGCGCTAGCATGGGAGACCCGTCGTTCGACAGTCGCCGCGCGAATGGCAGCGCAGCGCCAGGTCCGCGGTTCATCCGTCCAAAGGAGCTCGAAGCGCTCGAGATGATCCAGCTCGTGCTCCAAGCGGTGATCCGCGACCACCAGCTCGCGCTCATCTTCTTCCACAACCACGACTGGTCGCCGATCCCGACATTCGTTGCGTTCTTGCAGTGTCGCATCCCGAGTTCGCTCAAAGGCGCGCTCATGAAGACGCTCGCGCTCTTTGCGCGCGTGCCGGAGATCGCGCCGTTTGTCTGGCGCCACGTCGACGCGCTCCAGATCTTGCGCACGACCGGCGACACGTCTAGCTATGGGAATCAAGACATTAGCTACGAGCTCGAGCACTACGAGTCGATGGCGCGCATGTACCCAGCGACGCGCGGCTTTGTCACGCTCCTGTACGAGCTCTTTGAGAACCCGCATGCGTGGAGCGCGTTTGAAGGCGATGGCCGCGTCGCGGCGATCCAGTTCTACTTTGAGTACTTGCTCGAGCGCGTGTTCCTCAAGTTCGACCTGCGCAAGTACGCACAGGAGGAAGAGAAGTGGGCGCTCGTGAACGGCGCATTGGCGATCTTCAAGAAGATCTTACGCCACGCAACGGCAGCATCGACGCCGGAAGGCGGCTTGGCGCACCAACTCTTAGCGCGGATCCTCTCAGGCAGTCCGTTGCTCGAGAAGCTCTTGCTGATCTTGTCAGCTGACGGCGGCGTCGAGAGTTTGGAGAACGCATCGGCAGACGTCCACCTCGAGCACGCGTTCTTCTACTGCCTCGAGATCGTGAAGAAGAAGACCGAGGCGACACACGGGTCGCTCACGTTTGCGAGCGACAACAGCGTCGTGCGCCGCGGTGGGAGCCAGTTGACCAAGTCGTCTGCTGTCGGCGTGCTCCGTGAGCAGTGCGTGCAGCACGCGCTCGAGATCGTCGTGCTTGTGCTCGAGAAAGACGCTGTGTTTGTGAACGCCGACTTGAACCGGCAGCTCTCGCACCGCTTGCAGGTTGAGCGGCTCCACACGATCCTCTGTCGCTACCGCGCGGACTTTGTGAACGTCGTCCAGTACATCAAGTACACCAAGTCGGCGCACATTCCGCACCTCTCGGCCGTCGTCTTGCGTCTCATTAGCCACCGCATGAGCGGCACGGACCTCGTCGACTTGCTTCTTGACAGCGGTGCAAGCGCAGACATTGTGCTCGGCTACATGAACCGCTTGCTCAACGTCTACGATGACGCGAGCGACGTCGATGGCGATGACGAGCATAGCAGTGGCAACGACGGCGACCACGAGAGCGAAAGCACAGGCGAGAGCTCCGTGACGCTGTCATCCGCGAAGAAGCGCAAGCGCCACGAGAGCAGCATCCTGTCGCCGTACGAGCTGCTGCCGCAAGAGACCGCGGCGCCGTCGATCCGCGCGGCGATCCTCGATCTGTTGCTTGAGAACCTCACAAAGCCTGCACCGAACCTCGCGCACTTGCTCCTCGGTGTGCTCGACCAGCGCGGCGCATACGTCAAGGCGGGTCTCGATGCGGTCGTGTCGCTCGTTGCGAATGCCGAGTTTGGTCTCGAGTGCCCAGCGCTCGCTGCGCAGTGCCACCGCATTGTCCATGCGCTCGTGACGCAGGACTTCTCGTCCGCGTTTGTGCTCCGCGTGCTCGAGAGCGCGCCGCACGACTACTTTGCGACGCAAGTGCAGCTCTTCGCGAGCGTCTTTCACGTGCGACGGCGCCGCAGTGCGCGTGATGCGATCGCCGAACTGACAATGCGCGGCTGGTTCTTCAAGACGTTGGCAGTCTACTTACACGTCGCACTCCACGCCGAGCCGCCGCAGATGAAGAAGACGAACCGGCTCATGAGTCTCCTGCTGTCGTCGGAAGAAGTCGGCTTTGCGCAGCAGCACCCGATGCTCTTGCTCCAGCTCTTGGACGAGAGCTCGTTCCACGTGACACCACCGGACGTGCCGCCGCACCAGCACGCAGTCGCACTCGCGGAGCAAGTCACAAGTGCAGTCGACAGTGGGTACTACAAGTGGCTCAAGATCGACTTGGAGCGCTTCCTCCAAGCGCTTCAGTCGTTTGACCTCAGCGCCGTGAGCTCAGTCGACTACTTTGCAGCGACGTCGAGCTTCAAGCGGTTCCGGTCGAGTCCAAGTGGCGGTGACTTTGCGAGCGTCGACGCGCTCCTGCAGTGGGCCGTGAGCTGGAACGTGTACTCGGAGCGCGTCGCGGCCGAGAGCCACGCGCTGAACTCGCTCCGTGAGCTCATTGAAGTCGTCGTGCTCGACTACCTCGCGCTCCCAAGTGTTCAAGATGCCGAGACGCCAGCGATGTGGCAAGGACTCGATGCCGTTGCGTCCGTTGAAGTCCGCATTGAGCTCATGGGCGGCATCGTTGCCGCTGTGCTCGGGAAGCTCACGGACAGAGCGAGTATCTCAGCGCAGCTGTTTGAGATCGTCGCGCGCATTGCACTGCTGTTGTTCTCGCAGCTCCGCCAGCCGAGCGGTGATGCCTCGACCGCTGCGCTGCTTGCAAGTCGTCAGCGCCAGAACCTTGCGTTCCTCGAGCTCGTCTTGCGCGCGATCTGCAGCAGCGGCAGTGCGACTGGGAACCCCGTGGCTGCGCGCAACTCGCGCACGCTGCTCTACTCGTGTGTCGTGAACGTCCTCCACGCGCTCCCGAGTGGCACGATTGGCGACGCGTCGCGCAACCCGCTCGGTCTCGGCGCTGCGGCTGCGAGCATGGACCACCAGCGCTTGGCTGTCTTGCTGCACCAAGTCGTCGACTTGATCTGCCGCGACGCAAGCGACGGCGACGATCCACTGAGCATGGCGCTTGCGATCTCGGCGCTCGAAGCGATCGTTGCGTTTGAAGGTGCCACGACGATCGTCCAGGTCTTCCGCGAACGCGGCTACTTGCTCCACTTCATCGGGATCTTCCGCCAACTGTGCGAGATCGACGCTGCGCTCGACCGCGGCACGACCGTTGAGAACGCTGTCAAGAGCCGCGCGCTCCCTGCTGGCATTGACGCTGCGACGATCGGCACGATGTACGAGTGCTTCCTCTCGCTCTTTAGCAAAGTCGCCGACACAAAGGACGGCGCCGTTGCGCTCTTGGAAGGCGGACTCGTGCGCGCACTTAGCGACGCGCGCAACTTGCCGACGCACCGACCGCGCTTTGTGCTCCCGCACGACAGCTCGTCGGTCTCGCGCGCCTCGAGCGTTGCGTTTGAGCGCGCCGAGAGCGCGTACTACCGCAAGTGGCTCCCAGTCGTGCGCGTATTGAGCGCAATGTGCGCGTCGTTGCCGCAGCACCGCGCACTCGCAGCACAAGTGCTCCACGTCGTGAATACGCACCGCAAGCTCTTCACAGCAGTGCTCAAGGTCGAGTCGCAGCCGCGCCAAGCGAGCTTGAGTCTCCTCCGTGAGCTCTCGTACGTGACGTTTGTGCTCCGGTACGTGACGCAGTTTGTCGACTTGTGCGAGAAGACGCTGCCGGCGGTCAAGTGGGAGAAGATTGCGCAGCTCGTGCTCCACGTGTTCATGTTCTACGCCGCAGAGCTCGTGCCAGTGAGCAGCAGCAGCGACGGTAGCACCGATGGCAGCGACAACATGACAGACAGCGACGACCACGTCTGGTGGACTGCGACAACGCCGCGCACTGCGATCGAGCAGCGCGACGACAGTGTCCGCCGGACATTGTGCAACGAGTGCGAGCAGCGCGTGCTCGATGCGTGCGACAACGCTGCGCTTGTCCGCTCGAGCGCGTGCTTGCTCCACGTCTCGGTCTTTGACGAAGAGAAGCTGTACGCGTCGCGCATGGTCCTGTGCAACACCGTCGCGTTCTGCGCAAACCGCATGATGCGCTCGGTCGACGAGACGTCCGGCATGCTCGCAGGCAAGACGCCACTGCTCGCTGTCACGCGCAAGCTCACTGCGACTGCAGTGACAGCTGGCCACAGCTTCCCGTCGCTCGCGTCGTTTGACCCGCGCGTGCTCGCAGCGTCGGACCCGCTCTGGACGCTCGCGCCGTCACTGAGCGACTTTGCCCAGCGCTTTGACGCTGCTGTGAGTGCACTTGACGCCGGGAAGCAGCTCCTCGCTGCACTCACAGCGTCGTCGAGTACCAACAACAGTGTGGACGAGAGCAGCAGTGGCGCGTGGCCGCTGTCGGCTGCACCTCGCCGTCGCGTGCGCGCGCACCAGTGCGAGACGCACCACCTCGAGAGCGTCGTTGAGTACCACAGCGACAGCTTGGGCTTTGTCGTCGAGAACATGGTCGTCGTGCTCTTGCTCCACTTTGTCCACTACCTCGCGCATGCTGAGACGGCGCACGCTGCGCCAGTGCAGCAAGTGCTCGTGCAAGTGCTCACGATCATCAGCGACATTGAGGTACGTAGTGCTCTCTCACTCTCTCTTTTGTATCTCTCTTGTATCAATGGCTGTGGACTCACGAGCTGATCCTGTGTGTCTCTCTGTGTACGAACAACGCAACAGAGCAACCCGTTCGTGCATGCGCTCGCGCGACGACTGCGGGAGCTCGCATCCAACAACCTGCGCTAGTGTGTGTGGGAAGACCCCAGCATGACGACCCAGGCTGAGTGCCTCGAGCCATCAATCGCAGAGCGGTTCGCAGCAGCACAGAAGCGTCTCTGCTGCACTCGTCATCGACCACCACCACCAATAGCTACAACGCACTCGTTCCTTCTTGCTTAGCTCGCCTGTGTCCTCCGACGCGTCTTCTCTCTTAGTCTCTTCTCTTGGTCTCTCTCTCTCTCGCGTCACTTGGTCATGACCGCACTGGTGTGCGCGAGTACATGACGTCGGTCCGGAGCAAGTACTTTGCGCCATTCGTCACGAGTGCGCCTTCGTGGAGCAAGCACCGGTCGCCGTGGCCATGCACGAGCGCAGCGCCAGTCTCCGGCGCGACGCTCAGCACCACTTCTTCGTGCTTGGCGCCAGCTTCGTTTGCGTAGAAGACCGTGTTGCCGCCGACCAAGTCCGAGTCCGTGGTGTCGTTGAGGTACACGAGGACAGTGAAGCGGCTGTGGTAGCCCGTGACTGGATCGACGTCGCTCTGGTCCACGTGGCAGCCAAAGCGCTGGCCCTTGTTGTAGCGGTAGAACCGGATCGCAGGGTTCAAGCCGGCAGCGTACATGCCTTCAAACACTGCCGGCACGTGGCGCTGCAGGCGCTGCCAGAGCACGTCTGCGAACGCCTCCAAGCGCACCAAGATGCGGTCGTTGTCGCGGAACGCGAACTCGCGCGTTGCGCGCTGCGTCACGCGCGCAAAGCCCTCTTGGTCGGCAAACGCCATCACGTTCTTGCACTCGCGCTTCGAGAAGAAGAGCGGGACTTTAAAGATGAGCTCGTCGTGCAAGTCCTGGACTTTGAACACGTTCCGGTTCGGCTCGAGCTGCAGCAGCGGCGAGAGCGCTGCAATCGTCGTTGCGCGCGTCGCAGATGTCGGTGCTGTGCGCGTCGCGTCCGAGTACTTCTTCTTCTTGCTGCTGCTCGTTGTCGCGGCCGGTGCTGCCGCGCTCTTCTTGTCCTGCTTCTTGCCCATGTTGCTGGTGCTGATTGGTACTGAAGCAATTGCGATATTGATACTGACCAGAGTATGAAAATGCGAGTCGCAGGTTCAAGCCAGCAGCGTACATGCCTTCAAACACCGCTGGCACGTGGCTGGACTTGGTTGCGTGATGATGGCCTCTAGGTCGCTAGTAAGTGCTGGCTGATGCCACAGCCATAGCGCAACATATAGGAGTCAGCTGATAGCCTTTGCGAGCCTGAAGCAATAAGAGCTGGGCAGCGAAGAGCTCTGTAGTGCAAGCGCTGCGTGTGTGTATGGGAGCAAGCACGCAGCAGTGCAGAGCCATGTGTGACGACATCACGAGGAAGCGTGTAGCGCTCGTACGAGTGACGGATTGTATTGACTAGCTGAATGATAGCAAGCGTCCTCGACCATTGACGTCCTTCACACGCGACGACAGGTACGATGGCGTCACCATCGCCGACGCGAAAAGAGCTTGATGTACAAGTACGTGACGAGGAAGACGAGGACGACAGCGCCGACGAGCGCGAGCGACGTCCAGAGCCCGATCGCCGACGCGAGTTGCTTCTTCAGCACTGCGTGCTCGCGCTCGAGCAGCGTCGCGTTCGACTCGGCGCTCTGTCCAACTGCGTCCAAGATCTTGACGTCCGCCACGAGCGACTCGTTCACTGCCTGCGTGCGCTGCTTGAGCTCGCGCGCGAGGCTGATCATGTCGCTCTGGATTGCCTCCTGCTCTTCGCGCACAGCGGTCTCAGACGCAGTCGCTTGTGCGCTGGTCGTGCTGCGGTCTGTCAATCTGTCAGCAGTAGCAACAGTAGCAGTGAGTGATAGTCAGCGCCTGTGTGCGTACACCAGTGCCCTAGCACACAAGCACTAGGTCAGAGAGAGAGAAGACGCACCCGATACGCTGCCGAAGTGCGTGGATCGAGAGCTTCTCCTGGCGCGCGGGCTTCGGCTCGAGCATTGAACGAAAGTCCTCTGCGCGGAGCTCTGCCGTCGCTTTCGTAGTAGACGACGCAACTGAGTGCCGTGGCGAGCGCTCTTGCGGCGCAAGCGGCTGTACATGGTGCTCGCAGTTGCTGTCTCGTCGCTCTGGAGATGGTGGCGATGATGGCGCGCTCACACGGCGTTGCTGCTGCTGCTTCTTTGTCTTTAGCAGCAGCAGTTCTGCTGTGCGCGGCAGGTGGAACGAAGCGCCGTCGCTACTCTGTGAGGCATCGCTAGACTGCAACGAGTGTGCTGCGCTACAGACTCGACTGGTCTCGTCCATGACAGACTTGATTGCGTCTTGGAGCTTGCTCCACTCGACATCAGACTGGACTCAGTCACATTGCAAGGCATTTGTCAGTCTACTGCGTCAGGTGGATGCAGATACGACAGCAGCGCTTTGTGTTCATACAAGAGGTCGTACTTGGTTGTCCTGTGCAGTCTTGTGGAATGCGAGAGCCATGTTGTGGAACTGTTCACGACAGGCAAGTCACAAGCAGCATTGTGTCAGCAACGTGTCGTGACGGTTCTGTCGAAATGAATGGGCTCAGCACAGTAGCGCAAGCCATACCTGCTGAAGCAGCGGCGCCGTAGTGATGTCTTGCTCATTGTCGCTATTGCGTGCGCGGAAGCGCTGCCACGCGTGCACAAACCGCGAGGCGTCGAGTACTGCAGCAGTTGCTGTCGTTGCCATGATCGTCGTCGCGACTTGAGCTCAAACACGTGTGAAAGCAAGCACAGAACTATTCGAAATACAAGTCCGTTCTCTATTTGGATTGAGAGCGTGGCAGCAGGAGTCAACAATTAGCATACTAAAACCAAGTCAAACATCCCAAGCAGAAAAAACTGGGTTCAACACAAAACGTCTTGCAACACACGCTGAACGAACGAGAGGTCCTCGCTCGCTCGTCGTTCACTTACTTGCTCCACGCGACGCCCCGCACACACACGCACGAGCTCCAGCAGTACACACCCTCGCATCATCGTCATCATGTTTGCGCTCCGAGCTAGCCGAAAGAGCGTCCTCATGACGTACCCGACACGCACGCTCGCAGGCAGCCGTGTTGCCGCGATGAGCTCAACGAAGCTCAGTCTTGAAGAGCTCTCGGAGCGCGGATGTCTCCGCGGCAAGCGCGTGCTCGTGCGTGCCGACTTGAACGTGCCGTTCAAGAAGAACCACTCGCCGCAGACGATCTCGGACGACACGCGCATTCGCGCTGTGCTCCCGACGCTCCAGCTCCTGCAGTACGTTGGCGCGAAGACCGTGCTGTGCTCGCACCTCGGCCGCCCGGAAGGACAGGTGAACGAAGACATGCGACTCACACCAGTGGCCGAGCGCTTGAGCGAGCTCCTCGGTCGCCCAGTCAAGAAGCTCGACGACTGCATCGGCGACGCAGTGACAAAAGAGGTCGAAGCGCTGAACGAAGGCGACATCGTGCTGCTTGAGAACGTCCGGTTCTACAAGCAAGAGACGAAGAACGACCCAGCGTTCGCGAAGCAGCTCGCGCACGGCGCCGATGTGTTTGTGAACGACGCGTTCGGCACGGCGCACCGCGCGCATGCATCGACCGCTGGCGTGACGCAGTACATTGACACGAACGTCGCCGGTTTCCTCATGGAGAAGGAGCTCCAGTATCTCGCAGGCGCAATCGACAAGCCCAAGCGTCCGCTTGGTGCAGTCATTGGGGGTGCCAAGGTGCGTTATGTGTATAGCTGTCGCGTAGTAATGCTTGTCTTGTGTCGAGCAGCTCCTCTCATGGCGCTTGCGTACTCTTTGTGGCTGACTGACTCACTCTCTCTCTTGCTCTGCTGTCGTGTGCAGGTGTCGACCAAGATCCCAGTGCTCAAGTCGCTGATCGCAAAGTGCGACAAGATCCTCCTTGGCGGCGGCATGATCTTCACGTTCTACAAGGCGCAGGTACGCTACGCGGCTGTGTGTTTGCCAGTCGGATAGCCAGATAGCCAGCCAGCCAGACTAACAACGTACCTACGGATGCATGCATGTGCTGGAACTCGTTGTAGGGCATTGACGTGGGCAAGTCCGTGGTCGAAGACGACAAAGTCGAGCTCGCGCGCGAGATCCTCGATGAAGCAGCGAAGCGCGGCGTGCAGCTCATTCTCCCAACGGACGTTGTGATCGCTGACCGCTTTGACGCCGACGCGAACTCGCGCACGGTCGAGCCGCACGTGATCCCAACCGACTGGATGGGCCTCGACATTGGCACGGACACGCGGTGGCAATTTGAGAAGGAGCTGCGCGAGTGCCGCACGATCGTGTGGAACGGTCCAATGGGCGTGTTTGAGTTCCCCAAGTTCGCTGAAGGCACGATGAGCGTCGCGAACACGCTCGCGCACTGCACCGCGGCTGGCGCAACGACGATCGTCGGTGGCGGCGACTCGGTCGCAGCAGTCGAGCAAGCGGGACTTGCGACGCAGATGAGCCACATCTCGACCGGCGGTGGTGCGAGCTTGGAGCTGCTCGAGGGCAAGGAGCTCCCAGGCGTTGCTGCGCTCACAGACGCATAGACAGACAGCGATCTTTGAGCGTAAGCGAGAGGAAGAGAGAGAGAGAGAGAGAGAGCTTGGAGCATGCGAGCACCAGGTCATCTCTAAGCGCATACGACTAACCATGCAAGCAGCAAGTGAAGGCAATAGCGAATGAATGCCCAGTCACACCGAGCGAAGGAGCAGTGGCCTCTTGTTTAATGCATGGTAGCACCGCACCGAGGACTTGCTCTTGGTAGAGACAGCGGACAGAGCCTCCTACCCTGCCTTTACAACCAAGATGTGCTGCGAGTGTCATTGAGGCGTCGCTTTCCCACGCACACACGCACGTGAAGCAATGCGCTGCAATTCGAGTCCATCGACGATGACCTCGAACTGCTGCAGTGGATCTCTATCGAGACACGAGATCGAGATCAACATGCTTGCAGAGCGTCTTCATGCTCGAGCAAGCAGCAGCAGCGACGACAGCGATTACTGTCGAGCGCCAGGATGGATCACAATGCTCAATTCGACGACGACGACCATCGTTTGCTACAATTTTCAAGTACAAGTGCACGCATCTGAAACGACAAAGCCAGCTTGGTCCTTTTTTGCAAGAGAGGCAGAGGTGGCATGTGCTCGCTCGCTCACTCACATCGTTCACTTGCTGCAGGTCGACGACAGCGACAACGATAGACAGCGGTCTCGACGACATTAGCTACGACCTCGCTCTCTCTCTCTCTTGTTGTCTGCATCTCCACCCTTGCCCGCGCACGCGCTTCGATTCTCCTCAGTACTTGTGCGTGAGTCGAATCGACAACGACTGAGCTTCTCGACTGCGCGATGGCGAGACGCGAGCAGCAGCAGCAGCAACAGCGCGGAGGAGGGAATGGCAATAACGGCGGCATGCTCGGCGTGTCGGTCGGCTCGCGCTGCTACATCCCCGACAAACAGCGCATGTGGATCCCTGTTGTCGTTGAAGACGTGAACGAGCAGCAGCGCAAAGTGACCGTGCGCCTCGAGCACGTTCACCACGGCGAGCCTGACGATGACAGCGAGCGCTACAGTGAAGCAACAGCACCGCGCCGTGTGATTGACGTCGACGACAAGACTGTCTTGCCGCTGCAGAACACGACAGACACTGACACTGCGTCGTCGCACCTCGGCTGCGACGACATGATCGAGCTCAACCACTTGCACGAAGCCGCGATCCTGTACAACCTCAAGACGCGCTTCCACGCGCGCTTGCCATACACGTACACGGGCGACATCTGCTTGGCCGTGAATCCGTACCAGTGGCTCGACGAGCTCTACTCGAAAGAGCTCCACACGCAGTACCTCCGGGCATCGAGCCGGACGCACTTGCCGCCACACGTATACGCAGTCGCTGTGTCGTCGTACCAGCACATGAAAGCACACGGGCGGAACCAGAGCATCCTCGTGAGCGGCGAGTCCGGCGCTGGCAAAACCGAGACGACAAAGATCGTGATGGACAACCTCGCGAGCATCGCGCGCGTGGGCTCGCGACAGGAGACGATCACAAAGATCATCGACGTGAACCCGCTGCTCGAGTCGTTTGGCAACGCCAAGACGAAGCGGAACGACAACAGCAGTCGCTTTGGCAAGTTCACGCAGCTCCAGTTCGACGGCGACAACGCGCTCTGCGGCGCCAAGTGCGAGACGTACTTGCTCGAGAAGACGCGCGTGATCACACAGGAGCCCGGCGAGCGCAACTACCACATCTTCTACCAGCTCCTGCATGGCTCGACGCTGTCAGAGAAGCAAGAGCTCGGACTCGATAGCGAGAGTAACGACGCAGCGCCAGTGTTTGCGTACTTGCAAGAGGACGCGAGTCTCGTCGCGAAGGACGCAAAGAACTTTGCCAAGACCAAGCACGCGCTCGCGCTCTTGGGACTCGCAGACGCGGACCAGCGCGCGCTCTTTCAAGCGCTCTCGGGCATTCTCCACCTCGGCGAAGCTGCGTTCACCAATCGTGCAGACAACGAAGACGCGAGTCAGCTCACGCTCGCGTCGGTCATGTACAGCAGCGTGCTCCTTGGCTTGGACGCCGACGCAATGGACCGCGCACTGTGCAGTCGCACAATGAAAGCCGGTGGCGAAGTGTACGCCGTGCCACTGAGCGTCGCACAGGCGACGTCCTGCCGCGACGCACTTGCGAAAGCGATCTACGCCAAGGTCTTTGACTGGATGGTCGCGCGCATCAACGCGAGCTTGAGCGCAGATGCGATCGCGTCGAGTACGATCGGCGTGCTCGACATCTTTGGCTTCGAGAGCTTCCAGCACAACTCGTACGAGCAACTATGTATCAACTACGCGAACGAGAAGCTCCAGCAAAAGTTCACGCAGGACGTGTTCACGTCTGTCTACGACGAGTACGCGCGCGAGCAGATCACGTGGAGCCACATTGCGTACGCCGACAACGCGCAGGTCTTGGCGCTCTTAGAAAGCAAGCTCGGCGTCATTGCGCTCTTGAACGAAGAGCTCGTGCGGCCAAAAGGCAGCGACGAGGGCTTTGTCGGCAAGCTCGCGACGCAGCACCGCGCAAACAAGGCGGTCATTGCGTTTGCGCGCATCTCCAAGACGCAGTTCACGATCCACCACTACGCCGACAGTGTCGAGTACGAAGCCACGGGCTTCTTGGAGAAGCACAAGGACGCGCTCTTGCCCGACCTCTCGGACCTCATGCGCGCGAGCTCCGAGGCGTTCTTGCAAGCGCTCTTTGCAAAGACTGTCGACGAGACCGAGGCTGCTGCAGCACCAGCTACTGGCAGTGCACTCCGACGACGTGGCGGTGGCGACGCGAGCGCAGCCGCCGCAGCGACAGTCGGGACGCAGTTCAAGCAGTCGCTCAACCAGCTCATGGCGAACATCAACCTCACGAACGTCCACTACATCCGGTGCATCAAGCCAAACAGCAGCAAGAGTCCGCGCGAGCTCGACGAGCGCATGGTCGTGAACCAGCTCCGGTGCGCCGGTGTGATTGAAGCGATCTCGATCGCGCGTGCGGGATACCCGAACCGACTGCTCCACGGCGCGTTCGTGCGCGAGTTCGACCTCTTCCTCACGGACGCACAGCGCACGCGCGAGGGCGCTGACGTTGCGAACTGCAGAGTCCTCGTGCAGCAGTTTGCGCTCGAGACGCCGCACGAGTACCAGATGGGCACGACGAAGATCTACCTCCAGAAAGGCGTGCTCGAGCGCTTGGCGCATGCGAAAGCTGCCAAGCTCTTTGCGTTCGCTGCGTGCATCCAGAGTCGCTGGCGTGGCGTGTGTGCGCGGCGGCAGTACGCTGTCATGCAGCGCGCACTCGTTGTGCTCCAGCGCCGCGTGAAGGTCTTTGTCGCTGTGATAGTGTTCCAGCGCCAGCGCGCCGCAGTCGCAACGGTTCAGCGTGTCTGGCGCGGCCACGTCGGTCGAACGCTGTTCTTTGCTGTGCTCTGTGAGCATCGCGCACTGCAGATCCAGCGCGTGTGGCGCGGTCACGTGGGTCGCCAGGCGTTCTACCGCGTGCTCTGTGACCACTGCGCCGTGCGGATCCAGTGCTG
>JAASFN010000287.1:0-25965 GCA_023333795.1 Globisporangium rhizosaccharum | reverse complement strand
TACTGTGAGTGTAATACACCACATTGGGCACACAAGTGGTGTGCTGTACCTTATCCACGACTTCCACCCTGACATGGGGAGTCTTACCTTAAGTGGGGGTGATGGAACGGGGTACACAGCTGGAGTTATCCGATAATAACCCAGTTTGCGGAATTACAATTCACGCACTTCTTTTAAGACCGGCCTTCATTGGCGGTGGCTCTAATTGGCAGATATCCTAGAATATTAGCCAATCAGTGAACTTGGACTCTCAGAGCCAACCACATTTTAGTTGACTTAGATTTAGTATTGCATACTTAGATCTAACGGCTCACACCAAAGGGTGGAGCCGCACTTCCGACTCAAATGAACAGTTACAATTTGGAGCACTCAAACTTAGTGTCTTGTTTTGCTTCCGTCGTTACGTCTGGAATCCTTGCGGAAGGTGTTCACACACGCTTCCTCACAACTGTGCTGCGTAACTCGGACACGTCCGGTTACAGTATTCGTCATGTCAAATATCATTCGTCTCTTCGTGATCTGTGTTCAGCAAAGATGCACAGACCGCAGCGTGCGAACTCCATACGACTCGTCGAAGAACTAACGGCCAGGTTGCACTCACCCACTCAGCCACGTCATCTCTGTCTCGAGCTGTCATCACGAACGGCATACTATGGTCAGCGCGTGATCGTTGCGTGAGCTGTTGCTGCAAGAGCTGGATCCATGACCGGCGCAGACGATTTTTCAGTGGGTTAATCCATACGGCGTCTGTCGTCCAGGGGACACAGTGACGTCCAGGGGACACAGTGACGATATCTCGCCTGACGTCGTTCAACCACTTTACAATTATGGTTTCACTGACATACCAGCACGAGTCCAGCTTCAGGTGGATGTGATCGGCACTGTGTGGACGTCTTGAAGCGGCTTGCCAGTCGCTTGATGTGTCCGCATGCCGTCACCCACTTGTAGATGAGTTTGCGCGTACAGGACCTGTATGTGTCGAAGAATGAGCTAAATATGCGCGCGACTGGCGACTTGGACGACTGGCGACTTGGACGACAGAGTGCCTCGTAGTCGAATACTATACAGGTTGTACTTTTTAGAGTAGAGGTTTCGCAATGCTGTTTCGTTCGGTGGCCGCTGCAACCACTTAACCGAGCGCGCCCACGTCTTGTCACTTCGCTTGCTGAGAATGTCACCGTAGTTAGTGCTCTATTGGTGTTGTGTGTGGCTACTGCTATCACACTCTGTTGGTCCAGACGGTATCCCGAATAAGTTACATTTTTTGACACTATATATAGTTCTGGAGACCAAAAGAGCTTGCAGGAATTATGTTATTTGAGGGCAGGCCTCTTGGAGTTGCTATACCTTTGGTCAGCCATCACAGGCGACGAAGAGCGTCAAGACGGATTCCAATCGCTACGATCGACAGACCCTCGACCAAAGAGCCCATGCTACCGTGAGATTATTTGTTTCTATCGGCTAGAAGTGGCGTCATGCTTTCTTTGCGTTTACTAACACACCCAGAGAGCTCTAAAGCCATCGATGAGCTCGTACAAGTCCTCGTCGAGGACGCGACTGTGGCGCCAGTAGTTCACAATGGTGGTGCTCGTGACCTCCGCCCATGTTTCTTCCGCCCAACGCATGGCTACGAGGACACCAACTTTGAAGAGCGCGTCTGTTGCCTTCTACATGGTGGCATCCTCTACAGGCGCCGCTCTATCGAGCATGTCGTTGAAGCGGTCGACCACATAGCGGTGCTCGATGTGGTTGATCTTCGCCTTGAACGCGCTGATGATCTCCGCGTATTGTGGTTGGAGGCAGGAGGTGGTGTTCGGGAGCGTACGTAGCTCGACGTGCGAGAGCTTCTCTTCGTGTCGATCCGAGCTCACGTTGTCGACAAAGAGCAACATACGGCGGTTCTCTGCGCTCATCTGCTTGCTGAGACCGAGCAACCCCGCCGAAAGATTGTAATGATCATCCAACCTTTCGCCATGTTTTCGTACTGAACACCGGCTTGTTGTGATGCCTGCCTCTTGAAGCATCGTGGCTGCTTCACGGCGCCGACGAACAAGAGCGCCATCATCGTCGCTCCAGTGGCGTTGCATCAAACTGCGAACGTGAGGCACCTCTTCGGTTGCTTTCGGCCGGCAAAAGGATCCGCTAAGATCGTTAGCACTGGAGCTGCGCAATAGACATACGCGCTTTCGTCCATGTTAACGACGTTACCGCGGTCGTAGTCGTAGTCGAGTCAGGTCTCGTAGCGGCGCTCGTCCCTCGTTAACTACTAACGCAGACACGGACGACGTCTCTCCGTGCAAGCACTTCTATGTGAGTCGGTGACGAGGCTGGATCTTAAACAGCCAGTTCGATCGAGAAGACGCGTGCACGAAGCCGTTCCGCCTCGTCTGACGCTGCTGTCAGGACGAGCTGTCGACGAATCTTGTCAGCTTTCGCGCGCAACGTGTCTCCTGGTACGACAATCAGCCTGTGCTGTTCACATTTATACACCCAATCGAGCAACTGTTGCTCCAACACTGTAGAGGTAACGCTGCATACGGTCTTGGTGTCTGGGTTGATCAGAGCAGTTGTACTCGGGGAGTGAGAGAGCACACGGAAGAGCGCCATGCGAGATAGTACCACTGGAAGGCGAAATGCCGCAACTCACGCTGCCAGCTTTTGTTGCGTCAAAACAGGATGCTGCTTATGGTGTGCTCGGAGCATGCAGTTCTGCTCATGCGTCATGCGCGCACGTTTGGCCTTGTTTGTCATTGTTGACCTTCCGTTTAGATATTCAAACGTGTCCATACGTGAACATGATATTGAGATAGTGAAAACGTCAAGAAAATTGGATAGCACCTGAATGCGAACGAGTGGCTGGCTGGAGTTCGGTTTGTTTGGGGCGTATTACGCATGTTCATTTGTATGCGTCACTACATAAGACCGCCGCCTTTGACACGAGGAGTACGGTATGCAGGACAGTTTGATAAGGGATTGCGTGGAAGTTTTTGATGGACATGTTTTTGCGCGATTTCAATTAATTTACGTGCATATTAGACACTGTTAATCAGTTCATACATGCCAAAATATTTTTAGAAATGAATAGTTTTTGTATAATACTCCCCGAAAATGAATTAAATCGAGAAATTCGTCAATTAACTGACCCCTGTAATAAAGTATTATCAGGTGGATGTTCCGTAAATGAGCGCGGCCTGTACGGAGCACCACCGCAACACAGCGAAGGTCGGTGCCTCCGCTGTTGTGGTGCGACTGAAGGTTTGCGCACACGCGTGCTCGGCTTTGGCCCGTCAAGACTGGCGCAACAGCCTTGTTTTTATGCATTGTGACTATACAATGTATATCCTTCTGGCTATACACTATACATATTCGAACGAATCGATACAACTATATTATATTCGAATGAAACGATACAAACTACAATTTATAAGTTGGAATCTATCGGCTTTTTGTTGTTCTGCCTCGAAGAAACTTAAATTGCTATATTCTAGTTTGTTAGTCTGGTCGCCGGTTTAAACATATGGATATCGCAACTCATGATTGCTTTAAAAGCGCATTGTTTTAAGGCTAATCGGTCACCGTATTATGGTTCAAGTTTGCGTTTTTCTTACGAAAATACATGCCCTCTCCAAAGAAATTTCGTACTTAAACAAATTCACTTAACGGTGTCGACTATTTGTGCAACATTGATAGAAACTGGCTCAAAATGTTGCTCAATTGGTGTCGAGTTTGCAAGTCGATAGGAAAAGGCCATTTTTAAACAGGAAATGGCTCGAAACAGTGAGAAACGCTCGACACCTGTGAAAAGTATACAAACATTTTGGCCAATCGTATTGCCGCATACATCAAGTTTTACATCAAGTTTTACATCAACGCAAAAGCCGACTTGCTGATTCCTTCCCGTGGTCGTAACATCGCTCAGCCTCGACCTCGAGTTTGATATTGCAACGATCGCGCAGACTCGATTGATTGTTATACGTCCATCTGTGTGTTCATGAGCCCTTGGATCTCGGTGGACTGGTGTCTTGCTCGCTCGTTCATCTTGTCAATGTCCGTCTTGTCAATCTACCGTCTCGCACTCGCTAAAACACATTGGCAGCGCCGGCAGCCTCGTGAACACAGAGCCATTTGCGATACAGAAACGAAACGAGATCGCGAACGAGAGCTTCGTTGCCGCGGCCACGAGACGGTTGTGTGCAGGAGGGGCTTGCTCATGGCGAACTCGTGGCGTCTTGGCAACTCAAGGCACTCTGGGCGTCTTGAGTTGCTCCAAGACAAGCAGTTCAACACGCTCATTTTCGCAAACTATACAAAAACAAAGGTTAACGTGTTGCAAACAGCGTGTCACGCCATAAACAGGCTCTTGGATCACAAACGTCACTCTCGAAGACGAGATGGTCTCCGCAAGCACACGACGCGTCTTTCGCGCTTCCTCGCTCGCTCGGCTGAGATGCTGGCTGGCTGCTGATCGCTGTCCGGCTTGCACAGATTGCAGATTACGCATTGCTTTGCTGCGCAAGGCGGCGTTGGCGTTGGCGGGAAGCGAGCAGAATGGCGAGTGAGTCACTTCGCCTTTCAGCGCTCGCAGTGCACACCACCTCCGGCACCAGCAGCACCCCCTGCACGCGTTCGCTGGCTGACATCTGCATCTCATCTCGTGATCATGAACGTCGCACATGTGCTCGCCACACTGCGCGCGCAAGCAGACGCAGCCGACCCGATAGTCGTGTACGCCGCAGCGATTGCACTTGGCGTGCTCACATGGACGCTGCTCCAAGCACTCGTGCGCGCCACATCGTCGTCATCAAAGCACCCGCCAGTGTACCGCCCAAAGAGCACGCTCCCGATCCTCGGCAACACGCTCGACGCGTACTTCCAGCAGCACCGGTTCTTCGACTGGCTCGTCGACGAGTCGACTGCGAGCGGCACGAAGCCATGGGTCATGTCAATCCTCGGTCGCCCGCCGACGTACGTCCTGTGCACACCCGAGGCGTTTGAAGACGTCTTCAAGACGCACGTCTCGGTCTTTGAGAAAGGTCCCGCGGCGTCGTTCACGTTCAAAGACTTTCTCGGCGAAGGCATCATCGCTGTCGACGGACACAAGTGGTTCACGCAGCGCAAGACTGCGAGCCACTTGTTCTCAATGCAGATGATGCGCGACGTGATGGAGCACGTCGTGAGCGAGAAGGCGCTGCTTGTTCACTCGATCTTGAAAGACTGCGTCGCGCGCAAGCAGCAAGTCGCCATGGCCGAGCTCTTCTCGAAGCTCTCGAGCGACGTCTTTGGCCGCGTTGGCTTTGGCGTTGACCTCAACTGCCTCGCGAACCCGTTCACGGCAACACCGGACCATGCGTTCATCGAAGCGATCAAGTCTGGTGCACATACGCTCCAACTGCGGTTCCAGCAGCCGATGTGGCTCTGGCGTCTCCAGCGGTTCCTCAACATCGGTCACGAGCGCCAGACGAAGAAAGACATCAAAGTCCTGAACGACCTCGTCCGGACTATCATCTTCAAGTCGATGCAAAACAAGAACGACGCGATCGCTGCCGCGCAGCGTGCCGAGGCGGTCGCTAGCGACCGCGATGCTGCAAAGGCTGCTGAGCGCTCAAAAGGCAAAGACTTGCTCTCGCTCTTCCTCGATACGGGCGACCACACGGACGTGAACTTTATGCGCGACATGGTCATCAACTTCTTCGCGGCTGGGAAAGACACAACGACGCTCAACATGTCGTGGTTCATCCTCATGATGAACCGGTACCCGGACGTCGCTGCGAAAGTCCGCGCTGAGCTCGCGACTCAGCTCCCAGACGTTGTGAGTGGCGCGAAGCCTGTACCGACAGCAGAGGACTTGAGCAAGCTCGTGTACCTCGAAGCGGCGCTGCGCGAGAGCATGCGACTGAACAACAGCATGACGTCGCGCTGTGCAAACGCAGACGTGACGCTCAGTGACGGCACGTTCATTCCGAAAGACGCGAACCTGATCATCTCGATCTATGTCTGTTCGCGCATGAAGTCGGTCTGGGGCGAAGACGCGGCAGAGTACAAGCCCGAGCGCTGGATCGACCCGGCGACCGGCAAGCTCATTCGCTTCTCGCCGTACAAAGACATCACGTTCCTCGTCGGTCCGCGCCAGTGCATCGGCATGCGCTTCGCGCTGCTCCAGATGAAGACAGTGCTGGCAATGATCATGAGCCAGTTTGACGTCAAGACCGTCGAAGATCCGTTCCAAGTCACGTACGAGTTCTCGTTCATCATGGCGATCGGGAGCAAGCTCGTGTCTGACATCTCGAATGCGCCAAAGAGCAGCACGATGGCCGCAGCAGCGCACTAGGTGGCGATGTGGTGCAGTCGTGGCGTGTATCGTGTGTAGATGTCGTACGTCTAGGGAATACAGTATGTGGTTTGCATCCATGGCGTCTCTGTCGCTCACTCGCTCGCATTGCCCTTGAGATCACTCAACGGTACCTGCTTGACACGAAGGTCGTTGGACCTAGAGAGAGACCTTCGATGGAGGCACACGCATGCAAAGAAGGCTCTACGTCTCTTGTCGTCAACGAGCACTGGCGCCAACGCGCGTGCACTCGTCGACTTACTCGCTCATACTCTCGCTCTCTCGCGTACTATCTAGCTAGCTACCTACCTCTCGCACTACCTCCAGCCTCTCATATCGCATCTCTTCTCTTCTTCTCTCGTTGTTGCCCTCATCTCGCCACACGCGCCTGACATCGCGCGCACTCGTCCACACTGGCAGCAGGTGCCACGCTACTCACGCTCGCAACGTGGGACGCCACTGCCACTGGAAGAGCTCGAGCGCAAGCGCAAGCGCTGCTGGCATCTATCGCTCGCCCTCACGCGCTCATTTCTTCTTGTGCTTCTTCTTCTTCGACTTGGGCTTCTTCGGCGACTGCTGCGGCGACGCTGGCGGCGTTCGCTCCACTGCGCCATTGCTGTCGTCGTCGCTCATGTCGCCACCGTCTTCATTGTCTTCGTTGTTGCTTGCTTCGACACTGGTGCCGCCGTTGTCTATACTGCTCGAGCTGTTCGCACCAGCGTTTGTGACTGACACTGCGCTATTCACATCATCGCCATTGTCGGTGTCGTCGCCGTTCTCGCCATCCGCGGCGCTCTTCTTCTTCCCGCCTTTCTTCTTCTTCTTCTTCTTCTTGCCGCCACTGCTACTGCCATGGCCACCATGGCCGCTCTCGCCGCCGCTCGTATCGTCATCGGGCCATGCAACGTCGTCAATGAACCCGAGCGAGCGCGCAAACTCCGAGCCGTGGTCGATCCCAGACTCGTCGTCGCCAGCGCCAGCGACGAGCTGCCACGAGTCTTTCTGGAACATCCCTGGCCGCGTCATCTGCGGCACAGTGAAGCCCAAGCCGCTCACACACGCGTGGCTCGTGATCGCTCGGAGCTCGGCTTCAAAGTGCCGCCACGTCGTGTGCGACTGGAGAAAGTTGCGCAAGAACGCATCCGGTGGCTGCGACGCCGCCTGTAAGCGGATCGCATTGCAGCACTGGAGGATGTACCCGCGGTTGCTTGCACCGACGCCGCCGTGGCGATAGTGCTCCACGAGCGCAGTCACGAGCTTTTGCTTCTTCACGAGCGCTTCGAGCGTCGTTTGGTTGTCCGTACGCAGTGCGATGAACAAGAGCTGGTAGAACGCCGCGTGGTACAAGTTGTTGTGCGAGTACTCAAAGAACCAGTGGACGAGGACGCGCCAGACCGGTGCGTCAAAGTGCTCGCCGAGCTTCCGCGGGTTGTGCGCAACGATCTCGACCAGCGCTTCGACGAGCGTGAGCCGGAACTCGGTGAACGGCACTTTCACAACGTAGCCAGTATGGCGCACCGCGCCGTCTGGCAGTGGCTTGCCAGACGCCAAGTCCATCTCAATGTTCTGCTGGTCTTCGTACTTCTCGACGAGGTACCGCAGCAACTTGTGCACGTGCTGCGTCTCCATGAGCGCAAAGATGCGTTCACGCAGCGGCGCGAGCTGGTTCGGCACGAGGTTCACGATCGTGCCGCCGAACGACTGGTACGGACTCGTCGGCGGACCTTGGACCTTTTCGCTCGTGCTCTTCTGGAGCAAGCGAAAGACGCACTTCATTGCCCCGGTGCGCTGACCGATCGTGCGCGTCGGGCTCGGATCAACCGCTGCATGCACAAGCCCTTCTAGGAGCTCGGGGCAGTACGCTGCTGGCTGGAGCAACAGCTCGCCATTGTCGTCGGCTGCGAGGCGGTCGAGGAGCTCGACAAAGACGTCAGCAGCGCCAATGTTGTGCTTCTCCGAGTACTTCGCGCTGTACACGTGCTCGGCGAGCACGAGCAGGACTTTCCACTCGGACAGCGACCGGAAGAACGTCCACTTCTTCTGCGGCGAGCTCGCGTAGAACCGCATGAGCGCGGCGCTGTGGGGTTTGCAGACCATTGTCAAGAACGCCTCTGCAACGTACGCGTGGTCAATGTACGCGAGCATCGGCTCCATGTACCGCTGGACTGTCGCCGCGTCACAGCCAACGACGTCGTACACGTCGTCGAGGTACATCCGGAGCAGATAGTCGATCACGCGGCACGCGTGGCGCAAGTTCCCGTGTGAGTTCGGCTGGAAGACTGGGAAGATGCACTTTGTGATCAGCGCGCTCTTGCGCGGCAGGAACGTGATCAACGCATCCGACGTGTCGTCGTTCGTGAGCAGCATCGTAACGCGGAACGACCGGCGCAAGTCAGCAGTCACAGTCTCCGTGTCGCGGGTAATGTCTTTGTTTTCGACATTTTTGACATTCTCGACAGGTCCATTTCGGACCCGACTCGCAGTCGACTCGGCGCTGTGGGCGTCGACTGCAAGGCGCGTGATGTAGCTGATGAACAGTGCGCACGCATCGTCTTCGTTCAAGATGTTCACGAGCGTCGCAGTCACGATCGGGTTTTCGACATCGAGAACTTTTGCAAACACACTTGCGTACTCGTGGTGCAAGTCGACTGCATCCGATGACGTGGCGTCGCCAATGGTCAAGCCGTCGATCAGTGCGCGCGCCGCGTCAATGTCGTGGTCGCTCAAGCGCAGCGCCATTGCGGATGTACGTGCGTCTGCGTCTGCGTCTGCACAGAGACACAGTAGCAGTAGCAGTGACAATAACAGTGTTGAGTGAGTATGACGAGACCATGGAGGCAAGACGCCATGCAGGAAACGTGCACATGTGTGTGAGAGCGAGCGACGCTACTGCAGAGCGACGTATGGTTGCCAAAGGGGAAGGACGTTGGTGTACGGCTCACAATGGATCGAATCGATGCACTAGAGCGCACTCAATGCGCTGTGCGGTGACATGCATGACGCATCCATTTGCGACCTTCCTCCCCCGTGACGACAACGTAGCTCGGCTCGTCGCAGCAAGCGCGAGAGCGTGAAGTCGCTGCATGCGGCTGGCTTCCCCTCGCGCATGCGCTCACGCGCTCGTGATGCAGAATGCAAGCGAGCGAGTACATGGCTGCTATCACGACTACGTCGAGCCAAACACGCACGCACATACGCACACATGGACACGCGCATGTGCTTGCAAGCGCGCAAGACAATCAAGCTCGCTGATCGCCTCTGCGCTGCACCACTCGCTCTCTCTCATATATATATATATATATATACTCGCATGTACACACTCAGACGCACCTAGTCGTGGGTTCGCTCGCTGGCTCGCGCACTTGCTGCGTGCGCGCGTTCGTTCGGCTCGCTTGCTCCCGACCGCTCTGTGTCTTCGCGTCGTCGCTCCCAACGCTTCCCAAGTGCCCGCATTTAAGCGAGTGCATACAAGACGAAGCGAGCGCACACTGTGTCACTCCGAAAAAGTACGAAACAAATGAAACGATACAGTTCCATGTGTTCCCTGACATTTCGCACTATCGCTACGTTCGAACTTCAGCCACCACAAGATCGACATGCACCCCAAAGCTCTCGTGGCTGCTGGTGCTTGTGTGGGTCTGTCACAGCCAGGCGCATGCTGCTCGCCAGTCCTGCTGCCAATGCGCCGAGATTGCATCGTGTATCGTCATCCTCGCACCTGGCATCCTCATCAAGGTTGGACCTCCTCCAGTTCGTGCAGTGACAACACTCCTCGCTGCTCTGACTCGACGAGGGACTCGAGCACGATCTTGACATGGGCACGACATGCGATTTCTGCAGGGAATCCTTGATGTCGCGCTTCAAGTCCATTCACGACAGTGTCGAGTTACTTCGTAATGTTGGCTACTTCGAGTCCTAGCTCGTCAAGCCTGCCAAACGTCCAATGAATCAACTCCAGTGACGCGAGGTCCCTTGATCTCTACCTGGGCGAAGTTGCCTTCGAGCACAGTAGAGGAAGCGCGCTCCAGTGTTCGCGCATGCACTTCTTCACCTTCGAATTGATGTGCCAGAGACCAAAGCTATCAGCGACAAGGAACTCACTCAGCTACTCCAGCAAGCCACTGGCGAGTCGCCAAGCGGAATGTCCGACTTCCGAGAACGAAACCAACCACAACCTTTCGTGACTTGACTTGGTGTCCAACGCGTTGTCCCAAGCTCGCGAAGCCACCTGCGGTCGCGCAAGTAGTACCTCCATTCCGTCAGTGTGTCCGTGCATGACGTGACGTATCTGTCGAGGAGTGAGCAGCATGGCGAGGAGGAGACGGTCGAAGACCCGAGCCAGCAATGGCGCGACCTCAAACTCCAGTACAGCATCGACTGGTCCTGCTACGGCTCAGGACAGCACTACTGCTGCTGCTGCACGTGCTGCCACTACCATGGCTATCGACATTCCACAAGACGAGCTCCGCGCCAGCGAAGCAGCTGCACTCGTCGCTAGCACCTCGCCGCCAAGCTCGCACCTCAGCACAGGCGATGCACTTGCATCGTCTGAGCTCAAGCAGGAGCAGCAGCAGCAGTCTCGTGGACTCGCGATCGACATCGACACATCTACATCGGCTATCGACATCCATCTCCAAGGGATCGCAGCGGCGACAGCGCGCAGCGGACCAGTGAGTCCGCCGATGTCGCCGCGACACGACCCGCAACTCGGCGGGTACCCGCCTGACTGCGGCTCACAGGACCTCAAGTACCTCTCGTACGCCAAGGTGCTGCACGATCGCGGCCAGACGCACCCGATGCGGTACTCGACGACTGAGTTCGACTTGCTCGGGAACCCAAAGCCGCAGAAGTATCCGCTGAGCACGGACTTTGGCGCGCACTCGTTCCATCGCTTGCCGACCGACTCGTTCGTGCTGAGTCAGTACGGCGTTGGCATGACGCTCTACTTCAAGTACCTCAAGGTCATGACGTGGCTCTTCTTCTTCCTCGTCGTGCTCAGTGCCCCAGCGCTCGTGATCTACATCGTCGGCGGCAAAGGCTCGCTCGCCGAGTTCCAAGTCCTTGCGAAGCAGAACTTGCCCATGATCCTCGGCATGACGAGCATCGGGCACTTGCGTGAGTCGAGTAGTCTGTGCGATCAAGTGGCTGAAGGCAACACGCTCTCGCTCGTGTGTCCAGCCGGCGAGATCGGCTTTGTCAAAGCCGTGTACTCGACACAAGACGTCCAGGGAACGTGTGGATGTCCTGAAGTCAACACAGTCGCAGCAGGCTCGGGCAAGTGCCGCGGCACGCCGGAGCGCCTGTGCTCAGAGTCGTCCTGTACGCAGATCTGCCCAACAGACGGCTACGGCTGCTTCCTTGGCACACACCCAGTCTCTAAGTGGCCATGCTGTGCAAAAGCGCTGGATGCCGTCACGAGCGAGCCGAACTTTGACGACATGCGCATTCGGTCGACGCCTGGCTGCGGCTCGAGCGCTATCCAGACGATCGTGCACGGACTCTGTCTCGGCCAGAAGAGCTGCACGATGGACGTGAGCGAAGAGCTAGTGTACGAGTGGAAAGTCATCGACGGCTACGAGACGCAGTGTCTCGATGGCGAGAGCACACCGGGAGCGATCTGCGCAGCGAGTATCAACGACAAGAGCGACTACTCGCAGTGCGGGAACGACACAACAACGAAGCGCAGTCTCATCACCTACGCTCGGTGCTTCACGACGCGCATCGACTTGTCGAACGAGTGGAGCCTCAAGATCGTCGGCTGGGACTCGATCAGTGTGCGTGCCTCTGTCTCTCGATCTCTGTGTCTGCAGAGAGCGGTCGACCGATCCTTCAGCACTGTGTGTGTGGTGAGACTAACGCCGCGGATGTACACCCACACTCACTCTCATCACAGCGGCAGGACTTCCTCGGGCTCACAGTCGGCTGCGACATCGCCTGCAGTCTCTGCTTCTTCTTCATCGTGATCTGGATGAAGCGCAAGGAGCGCGAGAACGTCGAGCGCATCACGAAAGACCAGATCAAGGCGCTCGACTACACAGTCCAGCTCGTGCACCTCCCGCGGCACAAAGACGTTGGCAAGCTTCGTGAAGAGGTGCGTGGTCGTATGGATGGTCTTTCTGCTCCTACACTGCTCCATAGAGCCGTCCTCGCTCACACATACTCACACTCTCGTGGATGCCTCTTCAGATCCGCATGCACTTGGAAAAGATCCTGAGCGCTGCGCCACACTACGCAGTCGAGCTCGAGCGCATCCGCATCGCCGACATCCAATTTGGCATGAACACGTCCGGGCATCTTGAGCTCCTGCGCAACCGAGGCGTCGTTGTGCGTCGCCTTGACGTTGCGCTCCAGCGCTTTGAGAAGCTCCGCGCCCTTGAAGGTCGCATCGCCCCTGCAATCTTTGCAAAGCGCTGCAAGCGCCACGAGAAGCGCATCAAGCGCCTCGAGACGAAGCTCATGCGCCACAATTCGCGTCTCGAGCGCTGGAACGCCAAGCACAAGAAGCGGCAGTCGATCCAAGCCGTGACTGCGTTCATTACGTTTGAAGAAGAGGAGGGCTTCCACCGTTGCCTCGCAGAGTACCCGGACTTGGGCTTTGTCTACCGTCTCTTCCAGCCACGGCACAAGCGGCTGCGTGGCAAGCGCCTCCGATTCCGTCCAGCACCAGATCCGACCGACATTGTCTGGGAGAACCTCCACTACCCGTACTGGAGTCGCTTGCTTCGTCAACTGGTGCGGTTTGCGCAAGAGCTTGCTCGTGTCTTTGAGCAACTGCTGCGAGCATCATCACACTCACGTTTTGAGTTACTTGCGTATATGTCTAGGTCGGCGCGTTTATCACGCTCGCAGTGCTCTGTGTGAGCTTCATCCTGATCTTCCTCGCCAAGCTCCAGAAGACGAAGCTCGAGCGCGAGTTCGGTCGCCCAACTAGCTGCCCTGCAGGCGTCACGCGCGACGACGTGGTCCAGGACGAGCTCGCAAAGAAGACGGAGCTCGTGCCGTACAAAGCGCTCGTCGAGTGCTACTGCAAGACTGTGCTCGCGACTGAGTCGTTCCGGTCGATGACGAAAGAGACGTTTGTCGTGAATGCACAGACTGGCGAGCAGGCGTTCTACTGCAAGACGTGGGCGACGTCGTACGTCACGACGCAGTTCCTCTCGTTCCTCTCGGTCGTCGTCGTCGTCGTGATCAACGTCTTGCTTGCGCGCATCTTGAACGTGCTCGTGAGCATGGAGAAGCACCACACCGAGTCGAGCCAAGTCGTGTCGCGCGTGACCAAGGTCTTCTTGGCGCAGTTCTGCAACACAGCGCTGCTCATGGTCGTGATCAACGCAAACTTGAGCTACTTTGTCGACACAACGAACAACAACAACGGCGCCGCAGCGTTCGCGCTCGATGCGTTCCCGATCCTCACGGGCAAGTACAGCGACTTCACGCCAGCGTGGTACAACGACGTCGGCGTTGCGCTCATGCTCACGATGATCATCAACACGTTCAGTCCGCACGTGTACGTCGTCGTGAACTACTTCGCGCTCGAAGCGCAGCGGTTCTACGACCGCGGCTGGTCGCTCGACTTCTCCGTCACGCGCCAAGACACGCAGCGCGACCTCGACGCACTCTACCGCGGCCCAAAGTTTGACCTCGCAGCGCGCTATGCGCAGACGCTCACATCGATCTTCATCATCTACCTGGTATGTTGGCGTTGCTGGTACTGTGGTGAGCGTGCGCGTGTATGTGCGATTGATGAGACTGAACTTGTGCTGCTCTTGTGTGTCGCGACAGTTCTCTGCTGGCATGCCGCTGCTGCACCTCGTTGGCTTCTTTGCGATGCTCATGACGTACTGGGCCGACAAATTCAGTACGACTGATGACACCTCGCTCGCTCTAGCGTAGTAGCTTGCACAAAGCAAGCAACGCACTGACGACCGCCTCTATCGTGTCTGTTCTTGTGTCCACTAGCGTTCCTGCGCATTGCGCGGTCGCCGCCGCTTTACGACAGCAAAGTCGCGAGCGCCGCGGGTTCGCTCTTGCCGTACGCCGTGCTGCTCCACTCGATCCTTGCGATGTGGATGTTCTCGAACGAGCTCATCTTCCAGTCGGTACGACGGACTGCTAGCTCGCCCACTCGATTGCGCCGTGCTCGCTCAAGACCCACTCTCTGCTTGGTACTCTCTCTCTCTCTTATTGGGCTCTGCTACTGCGTTTGCTCTTGACAGTCGAGCGACATTGCACGCGAGCTCGAAGCTCCTGGCAAAGGCGTCGTCGGTGAAGACATCCCGTCATTCGCGACTGTGCGCGGCGAGATCTGGTCGCGCATTACGCGACCACAGGTCGTCGTGCTCTTTGGCTTCTTCATCGCGTTCTGCGTGATCGTGCTCGTGAAGATCGTGCTGTTCGAGTACTTCCCGTCGGTGCTCCAGAGCTTCTGTCCGCTCCTCACACGCTTGATGCAGAAGACGCGCGCGCACAAGGGCATCCCGAACTACTTTGACGCGATCCCAACGCCAACGCTGCGCGACAAAGTGATCGACGCGCGCGTCAAGAGCTCGCTCCGAGAGCAATACCTCGTCGCGCTCGACAAGCGCGAGCCGCTCCAGGACATTGGCTCGAACTCGCCTCGACGACGCAATCGCCGCTCAGTCTCAGCAGCAGAGCAGTACAGCGATGCACGCTGGATCGTCGGCTGCGCTTCGTATGGTACGACTCTTATCACGCACTCACTCACTCGCTCACTCATCTTCCTCTTGCTCTGACTTGTTCTTTATGCTCTCACGTGCAGCGATCAGCGACAACAAAGAGTACGTCGACCAGCTCGCGATCGACTCGCAGCTCTCCGAGGGCATCAGCATCGAGTCGATCTTTTGCAAAGACCTCGAAGCGAACGAGCCGCAGGCGTCCGGACTGAGCGAGACGTACTTGGTCTCACAGCTCAACGTGTTCTAGCGCTGAGTCGAGCTGACTGTGAGCTGGCAAGCGACGCACAGTGAAGTGGCGGCAGCAGTAGAGGACAACGACAGCAACAAGGCACTCAAGTGAGCTAGCTATCCGACACGACCGCGCTCTCTAGCTCATGGGTCAGCTAGTATATAGAAATCCGCACAACCTACGACTGCCAACGCAGTCCTCTTGTCTCTTGTTCTCTTGTCTCTCGTCTCTCTCTGGGACCGTCTCGTTGTTCGCTACTGTTAGTGTATAGTATGCGAGAGAGAGAGAGATGAAGGCAGCAGTAGCAGCTATGGTGGTGTGCCACTCGCGCCTACTGCATTCGCTGCTGCTGCTGCGTTGTCGGTGACGACCGCTTCGTCGACGGTGTCGACTCCTCTGCAGTCGACGACGTCGATGGTGACTGCTGCAGAGGGAACGACGACGACGACGTTGCACCAAACGACACCGACGTCTGCTGCCGCGCCGCCATGCGGTACGACGACAGCGCCATTTCGCTCTCGCCGGGAAAGTGCGAGAACGCAAAGCCCGTGTTGCGGCGCACGAGACGCGGTGAGTCGAGCACCACAGCAGCGTCTTCGCCTTTTGCCAAGCGGTTCCACTCGCGCATCAAGTGCGACGGCTCGGGGTAGAACAGCACGCGCCCGGCTTTTGCAATGAAGTTTGGCAGGACCGCTGCGATGACTGCGAGCAAGAGCCCAAACCAGAACCACGCCGTGCGCACGAGCTCGCCGAGCACGCCGTAGCCGTTCTCCGTCTCGTAGAACTCCGTGTGCGTCCAGCCGTAGAGATTGCAGAAGAACGCCATGAAGAGGTAGTAGAACACGAGCGTGCCGATCGTCGAGACGATGTTTGCGCGCGTCCAGTTGCTCGTCATGAGCGCGACTTGGACTGTCGACGCTGTAATCAAGTACGTGTACGCGGCGACGCCGTCGGCCCAGATGCCCAAGTCGCGCGACCCAAAGAGGTACTCGTTCCCGGACCCGCGGCTAAAGTACCACACGATGAAGCCGTTCGAGAAGAACGGCACGGCGTAGATCACGTACGCGTGCCACATGCCGAGGCCGCACCAGCCAAAGAACGTGATCCAGTTGAACGACCGGTTCTTCAAGCCATTCACGTACAGCGTCGGGTACTGCATGAGCACTGCGGGCGACACGTCTTGGTTGTACATGGCAATGAACACGATCGGGATCGTCGTAAAGAGCGCGTTGTAGAGCGTGAAACAGATGCCAAAGTACATGAGCAAGCCGCTGTACATCGTCTGGACCGCCAAGAAGAAGTTCGAGAGCGACAGCGCGACGTTCTTCATGAACGAGAACAGAATGAGCTTCGAGATGCGCTTGTAGCTGTAGTTCCCATGCACCAAGAGCAAGCGCTTGAGGTACCGGAACTCGGCGAACGAGTAGTCGCTCGAGAGCACGGCCTGGCGTCCTTCTTTGCCGCTGATCCCGACGCCGACGTTCGCAGCTTGGATCATCGGAACGTCGTTCGCGCCGTCGCCGATCGCCAAAGTGATGTTCCCAGGCGAGAACATGAGCGTCGGCTCAGTCACGAGCTTCACGACTGACGCCTTCTGCGCAGGCGAGCACCGGCAGCAGATCACCGACTTGCACTGCGTCGCAACCGACAGGAAGAGGTACTTGATGTCGTCTTCGAGCACGAGCGCGAGCGTTTTGCCATCAATCACCATCGCAAACTCGAGCTCTTCGTCGACAAACTCCTCTGTGACGTTCTGGAGATCGCTCTTGGGCTCAAACTGCCGGTCGCAGTGCCCGTGCTCCAAGCTCGTGTCCGACACGACGTCAATGTTCAGCGCCGGGTACACTTCGTCAAAGTGCGCGTTGGTGTCAGTCGGCGTGCTGTCAATGTCAGCGCCGAGCGTCTCGTCACGACGTGGAGCGCGACGGCGCTTCTTGCGCGCATCCGCTTGCTCGTCGCGGCCAAAGATCACGGTCTTTGCAAAGTCCCAGCCCATGAGGAACGCGCGCTTGAACGCTTCGTAGAGCACGCTCACAGCAGACGAGTGCTCGTCCGAACCCCACTTGTCGTCGACCAAGTCAACGTACAGCTCTTCGAGCTTCGCGCGGAGCGACGCTTTGTCGCGCTGGCCGAGCACGATCACGTCCATGTTGTCGTCGATCACGTGCGACGACATGCCAATGCTCAGCGCTGTCTCCTTCTTGTCGCCAGTGAGGACCCAAAAATTGATCCCCGCTTTCCGGAGCGACGTGATGCACTCTTCGACGCCTTCTTGCAAGCGATCTTCAATCGCCGTGGCGCCCAAGAGCGTCAGTTCGACTTCAATCACGGCCGAGATCTTGGCGATCTTTGCTGCGCGGTTGTCAAGCGACAGCTCGGCTTGTCGGTACAGCGCGTGCCACTCTTCGTACTGCTCGTTTGTCAAGCGGCGCATCGCAGTCGTGAGCGTCCGCAAGCCCTCGGACGCGTACTCTTGCAAGTGCCCGCGTGTGACGTGCGCCACACCTTGGGGCTGCGACTTGGACAGCAAGTCAAAGATCACGTCGTCTGCGCCTTTGCAGTACAAGATGATGCTCCCGTCCGGGTGGCGAAAGATGATCGACATGCGCTTGCGGTCGCTGTTGAACTCGAGGACGTTCAGGATCTCAAAGCGCATCGGCACGCCTTGGATGAGCGTCTCGCAGATCGGACCGTCGCGCGCTGTGAGGACAAACCCAAGGTCGCTCGCTGCGAGCACGAGCGCTTGCTCGTCTGGCGACGCTGCGTTGTACTTGATCTTGCCACGCGGTCGTGGTGGTGCACTGCCACTCTCGCCTTCTGGCGCAACAGGCGGCGCGTCGTACTCGGGAATGACCGTGTTGCAGATCGTGAGCAAGAGCAAGAAGTCTGTGATCTCGCGCTTCGTCGAGTGGTTTGCGTTCAAGCGGCCGATCAAGCGCGAGTCGTTGAACCGCGTCCCAGGACGCGCTGGCTTCTCCGAGTCCATCTCAACGTCGTTGTACCGCAAACCGGCGACCGTGCACTTCGCAAAGACCATTTCGTTGCGCGTGAGTGTCCCCGTCTTGTCCGAGAAGATGTACTGGATCTGGCCGAGGTCTTCGTTGATGTTACTGTTGCGCACTTGCGCTGGCGTGTCGGTCTTTGGGTCGTACATCTCGAGGTCGTTCTCAATGTACCGCGCATGGACGAACCGCACGCCCTCCATTGTCACGTACATCGAGAGCGGGATGAGGTTGTTGAACAGGATGACGTAGCTCAAGAAGATGTAGCCGTTCTCGACCGACTTGCCAATGTACCACGGCGCCGTGCCGTCGTCCAAGTCCCAGTTCCAGTTGTTGTTCCCGAGCGTACAGGCGACCGAGATGCCAAAGAGCAGCACGAGCACGAGCACAAACATCGTGTCGAGCGTCTTCTCGACAAAGCTGCGCTTGAGCGGGACGTCCGACGAGTTCATCGCGATCTTTGTCTCTTTGCCAGTGTAGATCACAAGCGCGATCGTCCACTCGGCATTGCGGCTCTCGCTCCCGCGCAAGATCAAGTTGTCCATCGTGAGACTCGTGTCGTCTACGACTGCAGCGTCGGCGTCTGTTGCAGTCTCATCGCCATTCGACGACGGCGTGTGGAGGTTCACGAGCTTGAGCACACCGTCAAAGTAGAACAAGTCTTTGTTCGGCGCGTCGCACTCGACGTGGAGCTTGTACTTGTCGAGGATGTCATCCGGCGTGAGGAAGTGCTTCGTGGGCTTTGCAACACTGCGGATCTTCAAGTTTGTCTCGCCGTCCAAGTTCGCCGTCTCAATGTAGCACCGGCCGTCTGGACGGTTCGTAGCCAAGAGGATGCAGTCGGCGGGGACTTCGTCGCCGTCTTTCAAGATCAAGAGGTCGCCGACCTCAATGTCTTGCCACATGCCGTCCGTGTGCTTGATCACACCGGCGGCGTCGCGCCGAACAATGTGCGCGGGCTTCGTGTTCACTTGCGTATCAGCTTTCTGCCGCCGCAAGTCTTCAGAGACGTCTTTGAGTGCCGACGTGGCAAAGACAATGAGCAGCGGCGTCAAGCTCGCGACTGGACTCACGGGCGAGAAGCTGAAGAAGCACAAGCCGACGACGATCGTCGTGTAGAAGTTCGCCAAGCGGCTGAACTGCATCTTGAGGAACACGAACGGGAAGTTGTAGAACGTGTACTTGCTCGTGCGGATGAGGTTCGTGCAGAACGGTACTGCTGGCGCACTCGCAGCACTATCTGCTGTTGCATTCGCCGGTGTAGAGACTGCGCCATTGCCGCCCGCCAAGCTCTTGCGGCGACTCGGTGCGCGCGCAAGACCAGGGCCGACATGGATCGTGCGGCGCGTCGCGGGGCGCTCGTCTTCAGGCAAGTCGGCAACTGGGTTCACACTGAGCGTCTGGCGCAAGTGGTGCATCGAGCCTGCGCGCGCTGCTGGCGACGGCATCATCGTCGCGAGCGCTGCGCGGTCGCACTCGCGCTGGTTCTGCACAGCTTTGACAATCCGGCGGAGCTTCCAGCCGTAGAGCAAGCCGGCGAGGTTGAGCAGTGTCAAGAGGATCGAGAAGAAGCCCTGCATGAGCACGGCGGTACCGCTGCTCACGCTATTGAGCTTGCCGTTGTAGCCTTTGTAGTACCAGATCACGTCGACGAGCAAGCTCAGTTGCATGCCGATCTTGTAGAGCAAGAGGAATTTGGGCACGAGGAACTTCGTGCCGTGCCACCCGAGGATCAGCGTGATGTACTAGCGGCCACAGATCAGTACAGAGAGCATTCATGTGGTGGTGAGGACACTCGGATTTGTACAGCGCTATAGACTCAGACACACATACACACAAGACAGAGGTACGTACAAGAATGAGCACTGGGAGCGTCGCTTGGTACGACAGCCCGAGGATGATCGGGAAGATGCGGAACGTGTTGATGACCGACTGCGTGACGATCGTGAACTTGAGTCGCCGACGCGCTTGGTAGATCGTCATGCCTTTGAGGAAGCAGAACACGCGCTCAAAGACGTTCCAGACCTTGGCTTCTGCGCTCGCTTGGTTCTCCGACGCGATCGAGTCGGCCATGCTATCGGCGCGATACCGCAGCGAAATGATGTTGCGCTGCTCTTCCTCTGGCGCCGCGCCTGTGAACGTGTTGATGCGCCGAATGCCTTTTGGCTGCGACGTCGGTGGCGGCCGGTCATCGTGCGCGCTCGACCCAGACAGCGGTGCTGCGTGTGCACCAGCTGTTGCGTCAATGTCGACACCGAGGTGGTAGTTGCTCTGCGCATCGTCCGACGGCGACGGCACGGCGAACTCGACGACCTTCATCTGCACACGCGCGGCGGCGTGCTGTTGCTGTTGTTGCTGCTACTGCGTGCGATCGACTAGCGACTGACTGCTCGCGGGTGCCTGGGTTTGTGTGTGTGAGCCGGCGGCGACGATCGCAGACACTCAGATCCAGCACACACGCGCTATCAATACGCGCCAATCGCTCGAGCGATTCGCAAATAGATCGCTGTTGGCTTTTGCGTGATGGAAGCACAAACTGTGTCGTCTCCGCTTTGCTGCTGCTGCACGTCGTCCGCTTTACTGCTGCGCGTGGTAGTGCTCGCACTCGTCCTGCTCGCACTCGTCGCCGTTGTTAGTGCGTGGGCGGTTGAGCAAGTTGTTGCGCTGGCGAGTGATGCTTGCGCTGTTGTTGTTCGCTCGAAACGACTTTCTCTCCTGGCATTTCGACTTGAGAATTGTATGTGAGTAGCTGGACGAGATGGCAGATGGGACACGTCGATAGTGAAACCAAGTCGTGCAGTTGTAGAGCAAACGATGCGCCTCGATACGAGCATATGCAACTGCACAGGTTGTAGATCACACCTGCTCAAATGATTACGCTGTCAAAAAATAAAACCAAATTTGTGCGTATATATTTGAAATATTTTTTAACTTGCAGATACTCTGATGTGGTTTGATGTGGTACAGTGTGAAAGACATAACAATGAAGACGTCGGAGCAGAGCGCGCGCGTCTGTGCCAGCGATTCGCCAACAAGTGTGCACATCATAGAACTTGTATAGGAGAGAATAGGAGACACAACATGTGCACATTGCGTTCACTATGGCACTTGTGATACGCTAAAGACATGTGTTCTCGACTTGAGCACCAAGAAGCAAAGCAGTCGCACGAACACCTCAAAGAGACGCGCATCAAGTTCGTTGCACTTCTAGAGGTACGCGGTGAGTCCAAAGACGGAGAACTATAAACAATTCGCTGGTTCTTGACAATTTTTCTCGTCACGTGTTGTGTTCGTAGACGTAGCGGCTCAGCTAAAATCAGAGAATTCAGCAAGTATATGGATGGACGGCTGACTTCAATGTCGACTGTTTGCAAAGATGGTTCGGGATTTTCCATTTTGTCGAATCGCTTGTGTGCAAATTGGAATGGCCCTACCTTTTGAAATATGACTGTTTGATATGTGTACGAAGTTGCCAATCATCTTTGTTCCTAAGGGCACGCCTAATTGATGATTGAGACGACTGAAATTTCGGTGGAATTGATCCAGTGCATCGAGACGCGGTCAAACACAAGTGAATGGAGAGCGAACATCAACTATCGAGAACAACTTGATGATGGCAATTATTTACTTCCATCTCTATAACAGCTTTTACGCGACGGTCGAACGCAGGTGTAAAGGACATACCTATAAAGCAAACCTCAAGTTACTACACCTCCGCGCCAAGTAAATACGCACACATCGTTTTTGGCCGTAACTTGCTCAGAATTAGTGTTTTGGCCTCGCTGTTTCGATATGTTGCTCACATGAGCAGTGCGAATCTATGACTTGTGCTCGCGTACGCAACATCACTCGCAAAGTCAAGGCTCCCATACAAACGTCGCTTTTGGGGCCAGATATTACGCACGATTCCGTGCATACTCCAACCATATATGATTCCCACACCAAAAACGATTACAATTTCGACCAGTTGTTAGTGTGGTAATACTACAGCAAAATTCTTGTTGTTCGGGTGCTCAGGCTCTCCATCGTGTATCGGTCAGTCGCTCGCGCGTCTCGATTGCTTCACCGGCGCGTTAGAGGTGCTGTCCTTGATGGTGTCTCGGTTGCGCGTCGTCAGATGCGCGATGCCTAACGGAGATACTTCCATCCGCTTCAGCGAGGGGGACTCTTGGCTGTGAGGTTGAAAGGCTCACAGCAGTCGTAGCGTACAGGGCGAGTCAATCGAGCCGTGCAGTCGCTCTTCGGCGGGTCGCTTCGTGTGCGATCGGCCGGGCCAAAAGATGTGCAAACGCGGCGTTTGGAGCGCGCGCTGCGAGCACTGCTCTCCCAGTAGAGCGAAGGTGCCAAACCAAAGTGCCGTGGGTCTTCCACAGGCTTGCCAATGCGCAGGATCAGCCGATCCCCTTCGTCTCGCGACGGTTTAACGTGCCCTCCTCTCAGACTCGGTCGGGGGTAGTTGGAGCGAGTCGCGCGTGCGAGGCGGACGAACTAGTCGTACGGCGTCGGCGAGCCAGGAGACGAAGGCACTTGCTTTCCAAAGACAAAAACGGATTGAATTACTTGGTTAAGCTCTTCTCCTCATACAAACGCTAGCATAGTCCTCAATGACGCTTGACCATCACTCCTAACTACGTCATCAACTCTGGCGATAGCATCATCGGCTGCGTGAACATGCGCAGATCACAGATCAGCAGAGACCTTACCCACTTTTGGTGACATTCTCGCCGGCATTTGTGATAGTTGCTAATCCGGAGTGACTGGTAGTGATAAAAGCAGGTAATTTCACCCTCACTTTACCACATTAGCGCGTGGCAAAGGACGAATAAATGCGCAGTGGCGCGGCTATCACGGACGAAGAGCGAGGTCGTATCAATGGTCTACGCGAGTGGCGTTAGCATCCGCGAGATCGCGCGTCGATTGAACGCTAGCCTGACGCAGTTCTGACGTGGTTCAGCGTGATCTACATAACCATTGCTCTGCACTACTGCGTATGATACTGGATCAAATCGCTTGACGAGCAATAGACAATAACGCAGTATCTCAACAGGCAATAGACAATACTCCAGTAGTTCTGTATGTATCGGATACGCAAGTCCACACTACTTCTCGTTGTCTGGCAGGCTTGCAGTCCGTTGAACATCCCAGTACGCGCGGTTGACGCGAAGAAAGGCAAGCACCTCACAGGCAGAAGCGACGTTCTCTGTGGCGTCATGATCAGCTTGGCCTGCGAGAAACTGTCTCTCGCACCAGTTGCTGTTGGGAGGGAAGAAGTTCACGTTGTCATTGTACTGCGACGCGTGCAGTGGATTGTTCGTGCGGTTGGCTTTTGTGAGAACAGCAGTGGTGTAGTCGTCGACGCTCGTTCGCTGTGCCTTTGCTGGTCGCTCTGCTGCGACTTGATAGAGTCTGAAAAGGCTTAGTTGCTTTGCTTCTGCAGCTGAGAGCTGATCGGCTTGGTCATTTTGATTCTGTGTGCACACAAAAGCAAATTCTCGAGTCAATATACAAAACCCGAGGCAGATTGATACACACCTTCACGATCGCTATCTCGAATGCGGGTGTCTGCACAATGCGAGCCGTCGCGTGAAGATGCTCTTTCGTCGCAGGGGATCGCTCGATGAGATCGTCAAACAGAACGCGCACGTTTGTCATCGTAATGCTATCTTCTTGCACTTTCTTCGTGACACCGTTGAACAGTACGAGATCTTCGAGAAGCGCCTTGATGCGCTTGTGCGCTGCTGGCTTGGGCAGCAGGTCGAACACAACGTCCACTTGCTTTGCTGCGTCACGAATGTGCACATAGCGCACGAGCATTGCGAACGTGCTGCTCCAATGCGTGTCATTGGCTCTCAGCGACTGGACGTCGGCGTGTCGAGCGAGCGCGAGGCATGTGCTTAGTGTTGTTTGTAGCTGCAGCACTGCTGTCAAAGCCCTGTACACCAACGAAATTAATGGAAGTGAGTGACAGTTGAAATTTACCGAATGTTACATATTGACGATACGTAATGTTTGCAAAATTTATCCATATATTGGGCAAGTGTGGAGTAATATTGGGTCCTCTGCTTAGATAGTTATTTATCACAAACAATACCGGTATTACTGTATTTTACTATTGTATGCCAAGCACTGGACATACATATGAAGACGATGAAGCAGAGCGCGCGAGTCTGTGTCAAAGATTCGCCAAACGGTATCCAAAATACACTAGAACTTGTATAGGAGACAACACATGTGCTCATTGCGTTCAATTTGGCACCTGTGATACGCTCAAGGCATGTGTTCTCTACTTGAACAACTCAGCAGGCGCACGAAGACCTCAAAGAGACGTAAATTGTTTTCGTGCTGAAGTTCTGAAGGTGTATGGCGAGTTCAAGGACAGAGAGCTTGTAAAACATCGTGGTTCCTTGACATGTTTTCTCGTCGAGTGTTGAGATCAATGATGAAGCCGCTCACAACAGTGTGAAAGTACAGCAACCATCCTGGGCGACAGTCGCAACACAGCAGTATTAACTGCGTGGAGAGGTTCGGAGAGGCTCGACATTCTCAATTTTGTCGAAATGTTAGAATGCGACATTGTAATGATCCTGCCTCATGATAAATGAATATTTAATGCGTGCACAAAGTTACCAATAACCTTTGCTCGTAAGGGCACACCTGGTTGATTGATAAGTCTGAGAACTCGATGTATCCTGCCAAGAACGAATACATACAGCAGCGCAATGCTGGATGGAGGTTAAGATGTGGCATGTATAGGTATGGAAGTTGCTCGAAATGATTGAGAGGACTGAGATCTCAATGGAAAATTATTCAGGGCATTGGGCCGTGTGGTGGTAGCAATCATAACAGCCGTTCCCAAACAGGACCAATTTTCTGGGTCTTTCATTCTTTTGTCTACAATTTTGTCTACAATATGATTTGCTAGCATTAGATCAGTACTTATCACCTCGCTCTTGTTCCTTCGTACGCGTTCAGTGAGCCACGCCAGCTCCAAGTGCACGCCCTGGCATCGTTGCGCCTTGGTCACACACCTTTGGTTGCTCTCACCCATTATCGACTGATCCGCCTTCGCGCAGTTCAGGTGCCGCGCATCGCTCAAACGAGCTTAAGCGATTGTCGTTCGCACGCCTGCTGCACCGCTGCACGTGCTCTTGCGCCGGCGCTTGTACGCAGGTCGCGCTGTTCTTCGCGTCCGACGCCGCCTTGAGTTGCCTTGCCGACACCACCGCCCGCTTGCGCGCACTCGTTCAAGTCGCTTGTTCGCACGCCGCACTATCCTTCGCGACTGGAGTCGTCTTGGGCTCTTTCACAAGCACCTCACACCGACTTGCCCCATCACTGGCAGTCGTGTGGTCCACGGGTCTCAGCGGCCTTGTTCTCTCCGCGCTCCTTGGCCAAGTCGATCTTGCAGCCCCGCTCGCCGCTGTCCGTTGTGTGCCTCAGTCTCGCTGCCCTTGCGCTTGCTCTTGTGCCCTTCTTCTGCAGCGACGCTGGTGGCGATATTTGCGGCTTTGTCGCTGATCCGCATCATGTCCTTGTCGTAGTCGTGTTCGGTAAGCACACCACTAATAATTGTTGGAGAGTGATGTTGCGGCTACGAGTGTAGGTTACATGTTTTGCATAGTTTACTAGTGAAGTGCACGGCTGAGCCAAGGCATCAGATTGGCTCAGTCGTTTGGTGTTGGGGGCACCAACCGGGTGGGCGCGGGTTCG
>JAASFN010000286.1:0-25987 GCA_023333795.1 Globisporangium rhizosaccharum | reverse complement strand
TCTCCAGTCATAGCTAATGAATTTTTTTGAAACTGGTGTCGACATAAATTTTTTTCATTGAAGTACCTGTGTGCAAATTTTCATGTCTCAAATAGGCATGTGGGGCAAACAAAACCCCCTTCTAAACCCTAAACCCTAGACTGCTTGTAACCAGGTAGGATTTAGGGTTTAGGGTTATATGCGTAGAACGTTACAAGTATGTGTCGTACATATAACGCTTTTCGTGAGGCCCAATCTTCCTGTTGCTAAAGGATCGCACGCCGTCGCCTCGTGATAGCCCCCTTACTACCGACTTCGCGCTTGCTCCCTCTCGATCCACACTGGCAGCACTGTTACATGTGCTTGACGCTATCAACGCATTCGTAAACGTCTCGGTGCTGACGTCTCGGTGCTCCACACGATGCCAACACGCTCTCGAACAGCAAGACGCACACCTGCTCGTCAAACGCGCACACATTGAGGTCCAAGACCACAAATCATTCGATACACTACAATGCTTCCTTCGCACAGCTGCACACACAAACACCACGCGCGCATACGTCCTCGCAGCACGATCAGACATACAAGTCGCAGACACCATGGTCGCTGCTACCATCACCTCGACGCACTGCACCTTCACCACGAACACGGTAAGAACTTCACAGGCTTCAAGACATGCCTCACACACATAAATAACGCAAGGGCACAGTCGCCGCCATGAACCGCGCTAGACAGCGCAGGTTGGACACTTGAACGTCGTTGAACGACTCCATCGCCACGGCATTGTGCCAATCGACAACGCAGCTGCTCTCTCCAACAAAGAGAGCCCAACCTGTTCGCACTGCTCTTCATGTTCACACAAATGTGACGTTTTGATCGCCTTCAGCTCTCTCTCGCTCCATCCGCTTCGAGCACACATTTGTGTGCACTTGACCTCCACGCTGTCGATGTCAGTGCTCGTAGATGCTCCACAGCGTGCACTTGATACTTGCTCGTGGGAACGCACATGTGCTAGTGCGGCTTGACACAAACAAGCGACTATGAATGGAGCACATATCTGCTCTATGTGACTCACTGCCCCACAGACTCAAGCACATTGCTCGCTGTCTTGACTTACTCACTGAGCGAACCGCCTGCTGCTCGTCCACACTACAGCGCTCGACGCGTTCATATTTGCGCCAACGCACCGCATTGCATCACGCTTGCAGCCGTCTCCAGCCTCGAATCAACACCATTGCTTAGCTCTTGATGCTCATCAAACTCGCGCTCAGCATCATGTTCGCAATCGAGACGATCTTCTAGCACACGCGACCTCATGGAGCTTCAACTTCGTTTGATCTGCGTGACTCGTGCTGCCGGTTGGTTCGAGTGGATCCACTGCGCATTCATTCACACATGTTTGGCTGGTTGCATCCAGACATCTGCATGTGCACCAGTTCGCGATCGGTGTTGTAGGCAAGAGTCTGCGTATCCAGCGACATCCCTTGCATCACGTTGTCTCCTCAGCTCTGCTGCTTAAACGAGATGACCTCACTTCTTGTCCTGGTCACGGCTCTCGATCTCTCGTTCCTCAGGCTCATGACATTCGAGTACCCTAGACTGTGCACCTTGACACAACAAACCGAACACTGCTTTTACTGCTGCTACTTGTGTGATCTACGTGCCACACTCAGAGATCCACTCGCGATACCAGACTCGAACGTGTTGTCTGCGGCTATGGTCGTCGTCAATGAGTCCTGTCCTGCTTGAGGACTCGAGCTTGAGACCTCCAGCTCAGTCGCTGCTATCCTCGACGTTGACGTCGTCTGTTTGTCTCTCAGTGACGAGATGTTGCTCGATAAGCACGTCGACGAGTGGAGTCCTATCAACACAGTTCTCGTTGCCTGTGGCTCAGGACTTGGTCGTCAAGCGCTTCATCTTCCCACGAAGGACATCGAGTTCACGAGCACATTGGAACTGAATTGCTGCGCTCGCAACTCACTTGGATTCAGTATGGTCAGTGTTGGACTACATAATTGTATGCAAACAGCGAGCGCAAAAAGCGCGGCACACACTCATCGAGCAGCGCAGTCTCGTGACGACACACGGAGAAGCAGGAGGAGGCAGGCGACGACGACGAGACTGCAAGCATGGTACGCCGCTCGTTTTACAGCGGGGGCTCTCTCTCCTATCCTATCCTTTTGTGTGCGAGCCCACTCGCTGTGAATGCTCGCTCATCCGTTTATTCATTCATTCGTTCATGGTGGTGGTGGTGGTGATGATGATGGTGAGCAGAGCAGTGGTCCACACGCGCACGGCAACGGCTGCGTCGTGTGTGGCCTCGACCACAACCAGGACAGCATCCTGCTCTGTGACGGCTGCGATGGCGAGTACCACACGTACTGCCTCGTGCCGCCGCTCCAGGAGATCCCGTCCGGCGACTTTTACTGCAAGCAGTGCACGGACGCGACTGCAGCGCTGATGCGCAAGTCGCCTTTTCCGAGTGGCGCCGCCGCTTCTAGCACTTCAAGCGCTTCTGCAAGTGCGAGTGTGACTACTGCTGCTGCAGCGGGTAGCTTAGGCGCAAGCGCGACAAAGCCATCGGCAGCGGCGTCGTCGACAGGTGCAGCGAGCAGGAGCACCGAGAGCGTCCCTGTGGAGGAGATCAAGAACCCCAAGTACCGCGGCGTGTTCAAGATCACGCTCAAGGGGATCAAGAAGCCGTTCGTGGCGAAGCTGTGGCAAGGCACCAAGTACATCCACCTCGGCGTGTTTGGGAGCGAGATCGAGGCCGCGCACGCGTACGACAAGGCGGCGAATCGGCACTTTGGCAAGAGCGCGAAGCTCAACTTCCCGCACCTCTACGACAGCTTCATCCGACCCGATGCGGCAACGACCGCTGCACGCTCTGCATCCGCGGCTCCGAGCACAGCGGCCAGATCGACGCCGTCCGTGCCAGCAACGGCGATGGACATGGCGAGCGACCACGCATCCGGACGAGGGCGAGGCCGCGGTCGTGGTCGAGGGCGCGGTCGAGGACGTGGTAAGCGCTCGACAGAGGACGAGGCGTCCGCGATGGCAGACGCGACGGCTGCGATGAAGCGACGGAAACTCCTCCAAGAGGAGACACTGCGAGCTGGTGGCGTGAAAGCGGCGTCACCGGCTCCGAGCACGACGGTGCCAGTGAAGAAGTACCTTGGCGTCCAGACCCATCGCGTGTACTCGCACGCGCAGATCCACGTGGACGGCAAGCTTGTGAACCTCGGCACGTTCGCGAGTGCAATCGACGCTGCGCTGGCGTACGACAAGGCGGCGCTCAAGTACTTTGGCGGCGACTTGAGCGCAAAAGGCGCGCACCACGACCAGATCGTCCTCAACTTCCCCGAGCGTCGCCTCGAGCTCATGAAGCAGCTGCTGGACGAGAAGCAGCAGCAGCAAGCGCGCCTCGCGGACGCCAAGCAGTCTGCGAGCGCCGCCTCGAGCCTCAGCGTGAGCAAGCCGCCAATGACGCACTCGGCGAGCAAGGGCATCCAGCACGCAAAGTACAGCCTCTCAATGAAGAAGCTCGAGGTGTGGGTGACGCGGCTCGAGCGGTCTGCGAAGCTCGTGGAAGCGGCGCAGCGCGTGCAGTGGGGGTCGCTGAAGTCCGTGAAGCAGGAGCTCGAGCAGGTCGACGACGCGCTCGCGCCGGCGCTGATCAAGGACGAAGTGTTCGGTTCGGGACCGGTGATCAAGAAGGTGTTTACGAAGAAAGACCAGAAGCTGCGCGAGAGCACGACGAACATCCACGATGCGGTGTCGCTCATGATCGACGAGCTCAAGGTGTACGCAGACCACGCGCCGCTGGACCCGTCCTGCGAGCCGCCTCCGCGCACTGGTCCGATCGTGGAGCTGATGTCGACGTCGCGCCACTTGAAACTCATCAGCGCCATCAACGAGCTCGCGCACTTTGACGTGCTGGCGAACGCAAAGGATGGCGTGCCTACTGCTCGCGACGGTGTGTTTGAGACGAAGCTGCAAGCCGTCGTGGACTTCCGCGCGCGCCTCCAGATGTCGAGCAACAACGAGAAGCAGAAGCTCGCGAGCTTCATGCGTGACTTGGATCTGACGCCGATCGGAGGCACGTCGGCGGACTCAGCAGCGCTAGGTGCGATGGCACCTGTCGAGACCGACGCCGCAAAGATGCTGCGTGAAGCAAAGTACGTGAAGCGCCGAGTGCTCAAGAAGAAAACGCAGCCGGCACTTCCAGCCGAAGTGCCGAAAGCCGAGCCAGCTGTAGCATCAGATGTGCCTGTTACCAAGAGCGTGGAGCAGTCTGCTGGTGTCGATGCGGCTGCGCCAGAGGTCGAAGAGAGCAAGATCGACGAACCACCAAGTGAGAAGCAGGAGCCAACGAGCGACGTCGCGATGACAGACGCAACAGCTGAGCGCGCGCAGGTCGATGCAGCGGCAGAGACCGCGGCGACAGCAGCTCCAGCAACACTCAAGATCGAGCCGACTGTGGAGGAAAGCACGAGTGAGAGCAGTACAGATGGCCAGCCAACCCAAGTTGCGTCGACGCCAGATCAACCAGCACAGGCGACAGACACTGCAGCTATGTCTCCTGCTGCGCCAGCAAGCGAAGAGAGCGCATCACTTCTGCCAAGCGCAGAAGCACCGACTGCGACTGTTGCACAAGCGCCAGTCGAAGTGGAGAAAGCGCCACTTGTGACTGCACTGGCGACTGACGAGGCGTTTGAGATCAAGAAAGAGCTCATCGCTGCGTCCTCGGAGCCATCAGAAGCGCTTCCAGCGACTGACAACACTCCGGTGCCAGTGCTGGAAGCAGCTGCAGAGCCTGACGTCACTGCAACAGAAGATGAAGCTGCTGTGGAAGAGCCGAAGTCTGTTGATGGACTCGAACATGCGAACGAAGCGACGTCGACTCCAGCGCTCGATGAGGCAGCAACGACTGGCGATGCTCCTGCCGCAGCAGTAGCAGCTGACCTTGTCACGGACGCTCCGATCACTGAGACCACGCAAGACGAGGCGACAACGGTGTCAGCAGACGCCGACATCGAGATGGAAGACGCTGAGACGGACACGGAAGACTTTGAGTGGCAAGTCTGTCTGGCGATTCAAGAGCCGGTGAAGGACGCTGCCGAGAGCGACAAGAGCTGGCGACTGCTGCCGCTCGACACCGAGAGCGGCGAGTTCGTGAGAGACGTCTTCTTGAGCGACGAGGAGGTGTCGGAGATCGAGATCAGCGAAGAGGAGGTCTGCTCTACGTCGACGACGACAGCGAGCGGAGGATCCGGGACGAGCCGGTGGGCCGAGCATCTTCGGCTGCTTCACGTGCAAGAGGCGCGTGTGCGCGAACGCATTCAGCGCGAGTCGAATCACAAGCGCGCGCTCGAAGGCATCATGGACATTGAGCGGCAGCGGCTGAGCCATGCGTCAGCGATCTACGAGAAGGCGCTCGGTGTGCTCACGACGAAGACTGCGCTGGCGCAGAAGAACCACGCGCGCGTGACACAAGACGCGCTGCTAGTGGACCTGATGCAGCAGACGTTCGATCCGATCCTGCGCGACTTGCTCGAGAGCTGCGAAGACGCGCTGCTCCAGTGCTTCCGGAAGCTCACGGCGCGCTTCGGGGAGTTCGAGCAGGAGTTCGCGTACTACCGCGACGCGCTGCTCCACCTCATGGGCTTCTCGGTCACGAAAGCGTCAGGCAACAAAGCAGACACGACGCTGGCTGAGTCACAAAACGACGAGCGCGTGATCAAGCAAGAGCTCATTGCGCGTGTGACCGATGGCAGCGAGCCGATTCGCACAGACACTGCAAATGCGAACGAGCCGACTGAGCCTGCGAATGGCGCTGATCCAGACAGTGCGAGCTCCAAGCCGAGTGGCGGCTATGCGAGTCCTTTGGGCAGCGACGACGTCGCGAGCCACGAGTTCGATGAATTGGGCGACAGCGCAGGGCTGCGTCAGGCGTACGTGACATTCTACATGGAGGAGATGGAAGCGCTGTGGAAAGAGCGCAGCTCGGCGCTCGAGATGGTGCTTGCGATTCAGCGATCGCTGGACTTGCACACGCCCGTCGACACTGCTACTGCTGTCGTTGCCGTGAGCGAGAAGACGCAAGAGGGACACGGCAAGTTCCACCGCGAGACGGAGCTGCGCGAGCGAATCGACCAGTGCCTCGAGCAGTGGAAGCGCGTGCAATGGCCCTCGGAGCTCAACGCGAGTCCATTCTCGTCGTTCAAGGCGCCGACTGCACTTGTGAAGCCGGAGCTGGCGGCAGCGGATGAAGCGAATGACGACACAAGTGCCGCCGAGTCGCTCAACGTGATGGACGAGCTGAAGCGCGTGATGGTCGATCTGACAGAAGAGCAGCTCGTGCCGATGGACAAGGTGCACGAGCCGACCACGCTCGTGGTGTATCACCCCGCGTTCGTTGACCACCAGACACCGAAGAACCACCCAGAGTGTCCCGAGCGCCTGCAAGTACGTCGTTGCGCTTGTGTGTGTGTTGTGTGCGTTGTGTGTAGCGGTAGAACTGGATCTGACGCGAGCGCTCTGTGTTTGTGTGTGTGGCGATGTGCAGCGCGTCGTGAACATTTTGAGCGGCTTGAGCAAGAAGCACCAAGCGACTGTGAAGATCGACCGCCTTGGGCAGAGCCCCGAGGAGCTGTGTCCGCCCGAGACGACGCTCTTGATGGTGCACTCACCAACGTACTTGCGGCAACTGAAAGAGCGCGCGCTTGAAGCGTCGACAAAGTCTGCGTCCACGTCGCTGTCGTCGGCATCCAAGTCGCTCGTATTCGAGACGGACCGCGGGATGGTGGCGAGTGTGTCGAAAGAGCAGAGCGACAAGTCGCCGAAAGGTCTCGGCGGAGCGTTTGGGGCGTCGAGTCTCGAGCAAAGCGGCGTGGTGATGGACACGTACGTGAGCAGCAAGTCCTGGGACGTCGCTCGCGCTGCTGCTGGCACGGTGTGTCTGGCAGTGGATCGCGTGGTGCGAAAAGAGTTCCGCAATGCGGTGTGTCTCGTCCGACCGCCAGGACACCACGTCGGTCGCCATGGCCGCACGAAAGACGCGCCGTCGTCGGGCTTTTGCTTGCTCAACAACGTCGTGATTGGCGCTGTGCACGCGCGCATGTACCCGTGGATCCGGAAGATCGCAGTGCTCGACTGGGACATCCACCACGGCAACGGGACGGAGGAGCTGCTGAAGGACGATCCGGACGCGTTCTTTGCGTCGATCCACTTGTACTCGAGTGGGAGCTTCTTCCCAGGCACAGGCAAGGGCTGCGACTCGGAGAACTTGGTGAACGTTGCGCTCGAGAACTCGGGCGCCGGGAGTGGCTCCGTGGCGTTCCGCACGGCGCTCTCAGAAAAAATCTTGCCGGCCATGCGCGCGTTCTCGCCTGACATCGTCTTCATCTCGGCTGGCTTTGACGGCCACCGCGACGACATCTTGGGTGGCATTGCGGCAGTGAAGGACCACAGTGTGCCGGCAGGGTACGTCGAAGGGGACTACGCGTGGGCGACGAGCGAAGTGCTGAAGCTCGCGGACGAGTGCTGCGACGGCCGCGTCGTGTCGGTCCTCGAGGGCGGCTACGATGTGCGCAAGGAGACGAATGCGCTCGCTCGGTCTGTCGCGGCGCACATTAACGCGATTTCGGACTACGAGCTCGAACGAAAGGAGGAGCGCGAGGCGGCTGCAGGCGTGAAAGTGGAGGTGAAGCGCGAGACGAGCGTGCTGAAGCAGCTCCTCGACACAGATCTCACGCGCGACGGCGTCGTGATCATCGACGACGACAGCGACGACGACGACGACGATGGCACTAATCGAGCAGCGACGAGTGCGTCTGTGGCAAGTGGCGGCCACGTTGCAGTAGGCAGCAAACTGACTGGGACGCACACGGATGAAGAGGACGAAGACGCCGTGGACACTGGCGACGACGACGTTGACGTTGACGTTGACGTTGACGTTGACGACGACGACGACGACGTGGTGGACGAAGACATGGACGAGGACGTCTCGGACCACAAGTCGGTCGTTGTGATCGATGACAATTCGGCTGAAGAGGACGACGACGTCGGAATGGACGGCGACGATCTGCTCATCGAGGACGAGGACGGATCTGCGATCGACGTGGACGACGAGGACCCTGGCGCCTTGGACCAGGACGACGCTGAGCTAGATGACAGTGAGCTGAACTGAGAAGCGGTAGGCGTAGTGTCAAGTACTTGTGTAACGACATCATGGAGGTCTTGATAGCATCTGATGCGTCAACGTGCTGCAGTCGTGTATGTGCTGACATCCGACACTCGTTGACCACATCGTACGGGATGCATCCGATTAATTCCGAATCGTGGCGACACATCGCCCTCTCTCACTCTCACACTCTCACACTCTGCCAAACGAACTGAAAAGCACTTGACTGCTCGCATCGACAGCAACGACATGAGCGACCCGTTCTACTTGGCCGACATCCTCTTGGGCCGCGTCGGCGTGCTGCGCTCGACGGCCGAGAGCATCGTGCTCGAGCTGTGCGAGGCGCAGAGCAAGCTCGACGCTCAGGCGAATAGCGCCGATCCAGCGGCTGCTGCACTCGTCGCGGCAAATTCGGACGACGCGCTGCGGCTCGCGATCAAGAACAAGCTCGAGCGCGTGCAGACGAACCTCAAGCTGCTGCGCAAGCTCGTGCCTGAGTTTGGTACGTGCGTGGTCTTTGCTTCGAGCGAAGAGAGGGGACAGCGACACCGCACTGACTGTCGACCTGGTGTGTTCGTGTGCATGCTTGCAGATGGCAAGACCAAGCCGATTGACAATGTGAACCAGACGCACCGGTGCGCAGTACAGCAGTACACATCTTGTGGCAAGCCATACTATTGCTCTCTCTCTCATGCTCTCAATCTGACGCTCGGGTCGCCTGAACAGGAACCTCATGCTCGAGTATCACTGGAAGAACCAAGTCCAAGAGATGGGGACGAAGGCGCAGAACGTGTACATGGACCAGCTCTGCGGCGCGTTCCCGCGCATGGAGATGCTCGGAGACGTGCGCTGTCCGCCTGCGCCGAACGCATTCTTCGTGCCCAAGTCGCACAAGCGCGGCCGCGTGTTTGATCCGTTTGGCGAGAAGCAGCCTGCGTGCGTCTCGCATTCTTCTCTCTCTCTCTCTTGCTCAGTCTCAGTCTCTCTCTAGGTAGACGTCGCAGTTCCTCACATCGTACGTCTCTCTCTCTCTCTGTCCTTGCGCTACAGCACGCTGAACGAGATGATGGACTACATGATGGCGAAGAACCGCAAGCTCAAGTTCTTCAAGCACGCCGAGACGACGCGCGGCGGGCGGCGCGTGATCAAGTCGATCAAGTGCGAGATCAACAAGGAGGTGACGGTGCACATTTCGTTCAGCCCGCCTGTGCCCGAAAGTGGTCCGAACGGCGAGTCGGGCGTCGCAGCGAGCCCGATGACGCCGTCGACGCCGACGTCGCCTGCGTTTGGCGGCGGGCGCCTCCGCAGCACGCGCAACAAGAACAAGAAGCAGCAGCAGCAGCTCGTGAAGAAGAAGAAGGGCGACATGCTCACGAAGGCCAAGCTCGCGGCTGAAGAGGCGACGAAGATGGAGATGGAGGAGCTCAAGCAGCGCATCACCGAGGCGCGCGAAGCGAGCAAGGAGCAGGAGCTCTCGCGCGCCGCGTGTCTCCAAGTGACCAAGTACATCCAGCGCATCTCGGTGTTTCCGTACAACGAGCAAGCGCCGCTCGGCGCCTGGTCCGAGTCGTCGCACCAGCTCTTTCGCCTCACGTCGCTGCACGCGCGCAAGGCGCTCGAGCACTTTCGCAAGCAGTACCCCGACACGTGCTTCTACCACCTCTTCACGTGGCTCGGGTACTACGACAAGATCTACCAGACGCCATGCTCGCTCTGCAAGAAGGTGCTCATCAAAGAGAGCGAGGACTGGTCGTTCCTGCCGCCGTCGTTCCGCGACTACGGCTCGGGTCAGGCGTTCCACTCCAAGTGCCTTCCAGTCGAGTGAGACTTCGCCATCCGACGCAAGCCTCGTGCCTTGTGCAGCGATGCGTTCGTGGGTACCGCATCGCTCTATCGCACTCTCTCTCTCTCCTTCTCTCTCTCGCTTTCCACCCGTTTCGCTCTAAAGTATCACTCGCTTCTCTATGCTCTCTCTCTCTCCATTCATTCATGCATCCATCTACGCTCCTGCACGTGTCGTCTGTGAGTTGTCTAGTACAGACGAATGGGGATGAGGCTCCCAAGGTGCGCATTCGCCTCAGGGCGGAACTGCACCTTGTTTCGCGCCACGAGTGCGCGCGGCGTCGCGTTTGCTGCAGCCACAGCCTTCGCGTCAGTCGTGAGCTTGGTGGCGTCCACAAGTCCGAGACTGCTGTAAGCCTCGGCCACAAACGCTGCGACGCAGTCAATCGACAATAGATAATGCAAAACGCTCAAAGCCGTTAGAGCGAGCTCTTGTTCGGTCAGTCAGTAACTCGAGGCGACAAGCGCTTTGCGCACGAACCTGCACACGGAAACAGCGGCGCATCGTCACTGGACGGCGGGGCGACGAGACCGAGCTGTCCTTGCGGATCAATCACAGCGGCAGCCAAGTGACGCAGCGAAATGCGGCTCGCACGGTTCACATTCTCCGACACGAAGCGGAACGCGGCGTCCTGGAACTCTTTCGTGCGCTAGTTTGCACAGCGATCAACAACCAGAGCGCAAGAGCACGTCATCGCGACGTGTCAGCAGGCGAAAGTCACTCCGCGCATATCACCGAATGGCACACAGCGCACTGGAGACACACGTCGTACCTCGACTTTGAGCGGCAACACTGCGATCTCATTCGACTCGGACGTGAGGATGCGGGCGCTGAACGGACGGCACTGCACCTTCGAGAGCGTCTCCTCGACAATGAACTTGCGCCCGAGCTTGTCGACGTAGACCCAGCCGCAGTGGTCAAAGCGCGGGTTGTACCGCTCGCGCGCGACCCACGTGTAGAGCGCAGCGAGCGGCTGCAGCGCTGTGAGCTTGCGCGAGAAGAACACGATGTCGCCAGTCTCGAGCGTCTCCATGATCGTGTCGTCCATGGACCCAACGACGAATTCCAGCTGCTCTGGGCCAGTGCCGCGGCGCTCATGGCGCATGCGCATCAGCGACGCGTTGCCGCTCCAGCCAGCGAGCGTCGCAAGCGGCAGCAGCGCTAGCGCTCTTCCAGCGAGCGAGCGCTCCGCCATCGTGCCTGCTGCTGCTTCACGTCGATTGATCGAGCGATTATTGATGGAGTGATGCATGTCACGTGAGCTCGTGGTGTGCACCACGCAAAAAATCATTACTGTCCATTGCTTTATTATGCACCCTGGGGCACTTGCTCACCGACCACGCTGCTCCTGCTGCTCCTCGCGCGCGTCGTCGAGCAGCTCGTGCTTAATCTGGCGCTTGCGCGTCTGGAAGAACGCAATGTCTTGGTTCGCATCGCTCAGGAGATCCGCGTTCTGCTCGAGCGCATACTCTTTTGCGACTTGGTGCAGCTGCGCGAGCGTCGTCACGACACCTTGGAGCTCAGTGTGCAGTTTCAAGCGCTTGTCGTCACGGCGGCGCGCTTTCTCCATCGCATACGTCTCGCGCAGGAGCTCAAACTTGAGACGCATGTACTCGACTGCGAGCTGCTTCTCCTCTGGATCTTGTGCTCGTGCGCTTGCTGCATCTGGAGCCGATCGGAGGAACGACTGGACCATCTCGCTCTCCTCGCTCGGCTCGCCAGGCACATGCACCCGCCCGCGCGTTCGTCGTCTCTTCACGTCGTTACTCTGTGCTTCATCATTGCCGAGAGCTGGAGCAACTGCAGCTGCTACTACTACTGTTGCTGTCGCCGCATTCAGGTCGGACGAGTCGACGCCACCGAACGACAGCGCACGTTTACTCGCTGTCGGTGACTCGCGCGATGCGAGCGACTGCTCGTTGTCTGCAGATGTAACAGCTGCACAGCTGCTTGCGTTGCTCCTGTCGTACGCGCGCAAGAGCGAGAGGTACCCTGCCTTGTTGTCGTTCGCTTTCGCCCCTGTGCGGATTGGACGCGTGCCGCGGCGGTAGCACTCGGCGCGCAGCTCGATGCTCTTGTAGCGCTCATACGGCTCGACAATCGCATGTGCACTCGTGGCGCGCTCCATGACGTCGTACTTGAGTGCGTGCTTGTTCAGCGTCTCGTCGTCTGCAGTGTCCTTCGCATCAGCGCGCGGTGTAGCAGGTGAAGGAGGGAGCATCGCGTCTCGCGCTTCGTCGTTGGTCGATGTGACTCACGATTTGAAAATGCGCATTATATCCAACCAAACAGCGCTGTATTACGAGACAAAGTCGGGCTCTCTTGGTTCACCAAGTCCTTTGCTACATGCACACCAAAAGCATCGTCGCCGATCGAGAGCTGCTGTCGCTTCATCATCGGATCGCTCGGTTCGTCCAGATGATCTCGCGACGCACCTGCTCCGACTGAGCAAACTGGAAAATGCGCGTGACGACCCACTTGTCGAGCGACTCGCGCGCACAGGTGCTGTTGTTGACGATGTCCAGGTCGCCATTGCTAGAGCAGTGTGGACGAACTGCGCTCAGGAACGCGAGTTTGCTTGACAGTGGCGTGCGTGGACTCAAGAGCTCGCCTTCGAACTCGCGCTCGATTCGCTCGCGCATCTGAACCGACCGGCACCCGCTCATCCGCTCCGTCATACTCGACTCGCGCAACTCGACCACACGAATCGTGCGGTTCGCGCGCAGGATGGCCACCATAATCGAGACGCCGCCCTTACTCATCCACGCGAACACGCGAAGCTCGAGCAAGCGAGGCACACGCGCAGGATTCGATAAGATCGGCGCCAACTTTTCGAACACGTCGTCATGGACCGAGTGTGCACTGAGTGCGAGCATCACCAAGCGACGTCCAAGATGTCCGGCAAGCGCAGCTGCCAGCGTGTCGACGTCTTCAGGCTTTGGGTAGTCGCACACGTTCAAGCGCTCTAGGTTGCTGCACGCAGCGAGGATGTGCCGCAGTGAGCCAACTCGATACGCATTTGACGAGATGTCAAGCGCTCGGAGCTGGGGACCGATCGCTTGGAGCACAGTTGCAAAGTCGGACTTGTTGCTCGACGATGTCGGGAGCTCAAGAATGGCTTCGTACTTCCCACCTCGCTCATGCTGATCGCTTGGCTCTCGCTCGATCATCTCCACATCTGCACGCTTCGCCCATCCGAGCCCGACGCCAGGGATGATGACGCACACTGATCCGTCAACGCTCTCTGCCAGCGCCTCAAGCTCCACTCGACTGTCAAAAGTGCGGATTTGCGGGACTTGAGACCGTTCACGCTGCACGATCTCGACCTTTGCACCGCTCTTGAGAACGCACACCATGAGATCGCGGCGACTTGGGCTAGAAGAAGCGCGACGACCGTTGTACAACAGCTCTGCAACTGGATCGCGCAAGGTCTTGGCATACGTCGCGAGCGCGTCGGCAGTGTCGATTGCGACGGTCCCGAGACTGCGCAACTTGCACGTGCGTTCAAAGCGCTTTGGTCGCGGGTAGAAGAGTCCGAACGCGAGCCAGCGCCAGCACTTTCTTGTACCTGAATCTACTATCCTTGAGCACTGCGATGCTGGAGAACAGCTCTTCGACTGGACTTCCGTACCGCAGCGCCGATCCGAGAGCAGCAAAGTACAGCGGACACACTCGGTTTCCGCTCATTGAGACCGCCTGGAGCGTCAATGCTGCCAGCTGCGAGGTCGACAGGTTCGTCACGCACTCGACGTTTACCACCGCCTGGACGATGCGAAGGAGTGGCGCTGGTGTCAGCTGGAGTTTTCCAGGTCGGGATCTTTCCGCTTTTCGACTCGCCGATAGGGATCACGTTGTTCAGTTTGAGCTCTCGGATCTGGTACACGCTGCTGCACTTCTGGGCGATCTCCGCCACTACACCGAGCTCTGCCGTCCCCATCGCAGTGTCGCTCAAGTCCAAGACGCCGATGTCAAACTGCCTCGCAGGCAACGCGGCGAGTCGGTCGAGCAGATTCTGGATGCGCTGGAGCGAGGTGGCATCGAGGCGGCAGTGCGCAAACGAGAGCCCGAGCGCGACCTTGTTTTGCTGCTCAAGACCAGGAGCCGTAGCTTTTGCTTCATGCGGCAACGACGCCACAAACAGTTCAAGCAGAGCGTCAACGAGACCGTCCGTGATACTGCCAGGCACGCGCTCGCTGCCAAAATGTAGCTCAAAGGCGGGGCTCTCGGCTTTCGTGAGCATCTTCATGTGGATGCCCCATGTCGGGTAGACAAGGACATTGGATCGGCCAAACTGCGTCCAGAACGTCGCTTGGAGCGCTGGGAATGCTGCAAGCCGGCGCGGGTGCACTGCAAGCGCTGCAAACGCACGAAGCGCTGATGGAAGGCGCTCAATCGGGATCCCAAACTCGGTCACCTCTTCCTGCTCGTGATAGTTTGGGCGTACGTGCAGACTCAGCACTGGCACAGCCGCATCGAGTTGCTCAGGCGGCTCGAAGCGTCGGTGCTTGAGTTCCAGTCGGTTCTGGAGCTCTCCATTCGCTTCGAGTAGCACGCGCTCTGTCAGCGCAGCGAGTGCGTTCGCAGTCGTGTCGATCTCGTACGTCGTGTCGATCTCGTCAGTCGTAACCATCGTGTCGTCGACTCTCGTTCGCTCTCGGAATGAAGCGATGTGATGTGGTGTGAGCTCTGCGATACAAGTGCTCGAGTGAGGCTGTTGAGCACGTGGCCAAGAGCGCCAATGTGCTCGTGTGCAAATTATGTCTTTGCTATACAGAGCGCAAGTCGCGTCGAGCTGATCTGGCACTGAGTTGAACCTAGATGCCAATCATCGGCACACGCGCTCGAGGCACTCATTCGCTTGACACGGACGCACAAACGCTCAAAGTCAAGCGCTGAGAGAACGGAAGAGTCGTATGCAGAATGCTATTGAGTGTGCGCGAGCTGCAGACAGCAAACGCAATCGAGTCCACTCGGCTGCACTGTAGAGGTCGTTGGCATCTCTACCGACAGCCAGCTGAAGTTACCTTGCTACGACGCAATACGCGTCCGGCCTGCGAGAATGGCCGCACATCGTGCTGCTTCGGGTGCACCTCCACGACGCGCGGTGCAGCAAAGTCGTCAGCATCGGCGTTCTGTGCCACCACCTCCGTCTTTGCGGACGACTGCGTCGGAGACTCACGTCGCAGATGCTGCTTCGACGTCGCTGGCCACACTTTCACAGATGACTCGTTACTTGCATGAGAGTGGTGGTAGTGGTGCTGATGCGGCTGGTGTGGCGGTGGTGGTGGGCTCGAGCTGTCTTGGCTGCACACAGACGCAACGTCGGATCCAGAATACCGCCGCTCGTATGCTACCGGTCGGCGCGAGCTTGATGTCGCAGACATGTGGTGCTGCCGTTGCCCTTCATCCAGCTTGGATGCAGGACTGAGCGACGCGCGCTTCTTCAGCCGCATCGCTGCTTTCGCCACTTCTTCGACCGAGGCGTTCGCGAGCCGCGACTCGAGACACTTGAGGCGCAAGAACTGCGGTGTCGACGGCCGCTTCATGTACGCTGCGCCACGGACACTCGAGGCACTCGACGCCACGGACGACACGCGCGACGAACGCACGCTGCCAGCGCTCCGCGGCCTGCCACCTAGATCAGATGGCGCACTGGACACGAACGACAGCGCGTCGTCATCGTATCGGTGCGCTGCGTACTTTGGATGTGCGCTAGCGCCATGATCGTCAGCTCGTGCATCGTGGTACTCCGTCAAGGAGACTGCGCTGCGTCGGCGCTGGAGTGTCTCTTTCGATTTGATCGGGTGGTGCTGAAGCGAGTACGCATTTGGGTCTTGAAGTTGCGCCACACTCTGGCTGAGCGCTTGCTCCAACTTCCGTCGCTGCTGCAGCAAGACCGACTTCTTCGGGTTTGCGCTCTTCGGTCGCTCCTTCTTCATGTGCGTCTGGTTGCCGCTTGTGAGTGTCGCTGGCTCACTGCTCCCTTGACAGTCGTGCTGCCCACGTTTCGACTGCATCTGCGAGTGTGCTAGTTCATTGTCTGGACGAGCTAAGCTGTCATCGTGTGCATTCGCAGGCGGGTCGTCGTCGTCGCCCGAGTCGTAGTCAGTCCAGAGACCGTTCGGCACACTGCTGTTGCCCGGGTACGCTGGTGGCTCGACGAACTGGAGGAACTCCTTCAGGTCGATCTCGCCGCTGCCGTCAATGTCGAACTGCGAGAAGAGCTCGACCATCTGCGCCTCGCTGATGAAGATCCCAAACTTGGTCTTGAGGTTGTTCCGCAGCTCTTTCATGCGAATGCCCTGGTCGCGTCCCGAGCGCAGCATCTTGAACGCGCGGCGATACTGGTCGTCACCGCTCGGCGTCTTTTGCACAACCTTGAGCTGGATCTGCTTCATGAGCGTCTCGAGCGTCCAGTTGGACGTCTCGCCAGTGTTGTTGATACCGTCTTTGACGGCGCCGATGCCGCTGAGGAACTCGATGCGCGACTCGCGCTTGAGCCGCGCTTGCTTCTCTTCGCTCTCTTGCTGGCTCAACTCGAACCACTGCCGGCCATAGTTGTAGTCAGGCGGGAGCACGCGTCGGATGAACTCATTCAGGTCGATCGTGCCGTTGCGGTCCTCGTCGTACTTGTCAAAGAGGAGCTGGAGCTCGTTATCGTCGAGGATGATCCCGAACTTGATGCGCAGCTGCTCTCGGAAGGACGGGAAGTCGATGCCTTTGCCGCGCGTGCACTCGAGAAGGCGGTACGCCTGCTGGTAGACAAAGTTGCCAGCGATTTTGGTCTTCTCTTGGATCTTCTCCTGCAGCTTGCGCTCGACCTTTTCGACGTTCCAGCGGAAGTTCTGGAGCGAGTGCGGCAACGCGTGGCCGATCGGCTCCTGGAAGCACACTTTTGGTGGTGAGCTACAGAGCTTGCTGTTTGTCTTGGACGGTCCGTGGCGCTGCCGTGGCGCTTTCTTGAGCGCCGAGCCCCTCATGCTCTCTCTCTTTCGTCGTCCTGCGTGCTGTCGAGGCGCCGGTCTGCAGTCGCGGTCGTCTTGTGTCGCTGCTGCTGCTGTCTCGCGCGAATGCACCGCACACGACGAGTCGAGGCACTCTAGCTCTTGCTCTCGCTCTGCTGCTGAGCTGCTAATGCTGCTTCCTGCTTCACACATCATCATCAGAACACAAAAGTGCTCCAAATAGACACTTGCCTTTTTGAAAACCGATCCACGAGCCACAAGATGCGCCTCACAAGCTCAAGCAAGATCTGCGCACGGCACGGGCGTACTGGTGTGTGTGTGTGTGTTGTCAATCCAGAGCACCCTCAGAAGCTCAAGCGTGATACGACCACAATGTGCTTGAACCGCGCAGCTCGGTCGAGGTCGCATGGAGATAGATGACCTCAAACGACCTCAAACGTGGCTTCAGGTCGCAAGAAGAAATGGCTTCAAAAAGTTGGATGTGAGCAGATTCTGCCGGCAGTATAGTATAGACAAGATCAACGTGTGATTGTGCTATCCCTCATAAAAATGAGCGATGCGACTTGATGCACATCGAGTGCCAATGCCTTGAAAGAAAGAAGAACAGCAAGTCTCGCAAGTGAGCAGTCTCGCAACGAGCTGCCAACATAGCTCGTGTGACGCCACCATTCATCATTCGATGATACATTGGTTTTTGAGCAAGCAATGCGTGCTCGTTCTGCTCCACCGAACTTTGATCGTGAAAATCTATACTATTTAAATCCTACAGCAAAATATCACAGTATGCAATGAGTAGGCTACCAGAGGTGCCACTCAAGCTGTTCACATACAAAGTCTATTCCCGCGCTTTCGAGAATGTCCTGACATATCACTTCGCACAGGAATGGTCGCCAACATTTGAGTTTCTGAGTGAAATTTCGAGTGTTTGTGTGGAAAAATCACACTATCGCGTCTTCCGCCGACGTTCATGCTCATAGAGCAACAACGCCAATCACCATCGCTTCAGGACACACCCACTCGCTCGAGTCGATGACACTCGGCCGCTCCACGAGCTCGCTCAAGCTCAACGCCAGCAGCAGCAGCACGACGAACAACCAGACAAGCGCGTCGCTCCCGCCGCCAGTGCCGCATCCGGCTGCAGCAAGCACCGCTATCGCGACGCCGATCGCTACGACAACGACGACTGGTGCGACCACCACCGAATCGGGTTTCTTCATTGCGAACGATGACGACGACGACGACAACGACTCGGATGACCACGATGACAAGGACAAAGAAGGTGGTGCGGCAGCTCGCTTCACGATCGGCATCTGCGTGATGGACAAGAAAGCGCAGTCCGAGCCGATGCGCGAGATTCTCTCGCGCTTGCCGCGGCGGCTCTTCCGCATCGTGCGCTTTGGTGACGCGCGCATTCTGCACGAACCGGTCGAGCGCTGGCCGCTCTGCGACGCGCTCATTGCGTTCTTCTCGACCGGCTTTCCGCTCGAGAAAGCCAAGGCGTACGTCGCATTGCGCAACCCTGTGGTCGTGAACGCGCTCGACCCGCAGGACCTGCTCATGGACCGCCGCGACGTCTACCGCGTGCTCGAGGAGCACAAAGTCCCGACACCGCGGCACGTGATCGTGAACCGCGACGGGTACCGCGGATTGCCGGACTCGGTCGTGATCGAGAGCGAGGACTTCATCGAAGTCGACGGCGTGCGCATCGCGAAGCCGTTCGTGGAGAAGCCAGTGAACGGCGAGGACCACAACATCCACATCTACTACCCTATGAACGCCGGTGGCGGCTGCAAGCGGCTCTTCCGCAAGGTCGGGAACCGCTCGTCCGAGTTCGATCCGCAGGTGAACACTGTGCGGCGCGGCGGGTCGTTCATCTACGAAGAGTTCCTCTCGACGCAAGGGACGGACGTGAAGGTGTACACAGTCGGACCGAACTACGCGCACGCCGAGGCGCGCAAGTCGCCGGTGCTAGACGGTCGCGTCGTGCGCGACGAGGACGGGAAAGAGGTGCGGTACCCCGTGATCCTGTCGACGAAGGAGAAGGAGATCGCGTATAAGGTCTGCCGTGCTTTCGGCCAGACGATCTGCGGCTTCGACATCCTGCGCGTGCACAACGCGTCGTACGTCTGCGACGTCAACGGCTGGAGTTTCGTGAAGAACTCGGAGAAGTACTACGACGACTGCGCCGTGCTGCTGAGCAAGTACCTTGAGCAGAGCCTCAGTGGCGACCGCAGTGCGCGGAGCTCCGAGGGATTTGGGTGCGACCACGCGGCGCTCGGCTCCTCGGTCTTCCGCATCGCCGACGACGCTGTCGGGTGCGAGCTCTCGGAGCCGCGGAGTCTGCACCAGGACGCCGTGCGCCAAAAGAGCGTGGACCCGAACGACCCGGCGTACCACGAAGAAGAGCTGCGGTGCGTGCTCGCGGTGATTCGCCACGGCGACCGCACACCGAAGCAGAAGATGAAGATGCATGTGTGCCACCCGTCGTTCCTCGAGTTCTACGAGCAGAAGGCGGGCGAGAAGAAGAAGGACCTGAAGATCAAGGGCGTCGCGGACCTCGAGCGGCTGCTCCAGGTCGCGAAGGCGCTCATCCGGCAGTACGAAGCGCGCGAGCCCGAGTTCCTCCAGTTCCTTGCCGATCGCGAAGAGAGCTTCGGCGAAGACCCGAACGACCGCGTGAAGGGCTACCGCACGCTGCGCGACGTGCTCCAGCGCTGGCAGCTCGTGGGCATCAACCGCAAGGTGCAGCTCAAGCCAAAGGAGTACGTGGTTGACGAGAGCGCGGACGGCGCGAGCGCCCGCAAGCGTGTGTCGAAGCTCCTGCTGATTATCAAGTGGGGCGGCGACCTGACGCACTCGGGCGAGGAGCAAGCCGAGCACTTGGGGCAGAAGTTCCGCCAGATGATGTACCCAGGCGGCGAGGGCGGGCTCATTCGCCTCCACTCGACCTACCGCCACGACCTCAAGATCTACACGAGCGACGAAGGCCGCGTGCAGAAGACTGCGGCGTCGTTCGCCAAGGGCTTGCTCGAGCTCGAGGGCGACCTCATTCCGATCCTCGTCGGCCTCGTGCTCAAGTCCAAGGACGCCGACTCGATGCTCGACCAGTCCGGGTCGTCGGCGCAGGAGATTATCATGAAGGTCAAGCAGCGGCTGCACAAGATCATCCATCGCGGCGACAAGTTCAGCGAGCTCGTGGACTCGGACTCGCGACTCATTCGGTCCGTGGCGCAGGCGCTGACGAAAGTGGACCAACCGATTAAGAAGATGGAGGTCATGCACAAGCTCCTGCACACGCTCAAGGAGCAGCTCACGAAGGCAATCCAGGAGAAGGCGCGCGCCAAGGCCGAGAACGCCAAGCAGCTCGAGACCGTCGCGTCGCGCTTCCAGATGACGACGATCGAGCGCTCGCGCAGTGCGAACGCGATGCTCAGTGCCAAGTCGCGACACCGCCACGCGTACATCGAGTCGCGTACCAGCAGTGGGGACAACAACAGCAGCAGTAGTAGTAGTAGTAGTGGCGGTCGCGAAAAGCGCAAGGCCACGCGCACGCAGCTCGCGGACGAAGAGCTCAAGTACCCCGAGCCGTGCGGCCGCGAGACGCTCGAGGTGATGCGCGAGCGCTGGGCGAAGCTCCACCGCGACTTCTACATCAAGAAGACGGACACGTATGACCTGAGCAAGATCCCGGACATCCACGACTGCATCCGCTACGACGCGATCCACAACGCGCACTTGCACCTCACGAGCATCCGCGAGCTGCTCGACATCGCGGCGTCGCTCGCGCACGCGCTCGTGCCGCAGGAGTATGGCATCAACGTGAACGAGAAGGTGCACATCGGCTCGGCCATGTGCCGCACGCTGCTCATGAAGATCCGCGACGACCTCGACCTCGCGCGCGGCCTCGCGCTCCACACGCACCGACTCAACCCGACGTACGCGAAGAACAAGCACGAGATCAAGTCCACGCACCGGTCCGTACGCACGCGTCTGTACTTCACGAGCGAGTCGCACTTGCACACGCTGCTGAACGTCCTGCGCTACGGCCGCGAGGACTGCCCTGTGAAGTCGCCCGTGGGCGAAGAAGCGCGCAAGTGGGTCGAGGACTTTCCTGAGCTCTGCTACATGACGCACTTTGTGCTGCGCGTGTTCGAGCGCTTCCAGTACGCGCCGGACGACCCGCAGCGGTTCCGCCTCGAGATCTCGCTCTCGCCAGGCGCAGACCAGGACCCGCTCACGGCCGACCCGGAGAAGCAAGTGGAGGTCGCACCGCTCAAGATCATCTCGCGCGAAGGGCTCTGCTGTCAGGAGCTCGTCGACTACTTTGCCGACTGCATCGAATTTGCCGAGCGAAACATGGAGAACCAGACGCCGAGCGTCGCAGTGAGCAGCAACAGCAGCAGTAGCAGCAGCTTGGGCGAGAGTCCGGAAGTGGAAGAGACCGCTCCTGTGAGCCCTCTGAGCGACAGCGAGAAGCGCCCAGGGAGTGGCGACAGCAGTGCGAGTGCGCGCAGTGTCGCGACAGTAGACGCCTAGAAGTGGTAGAGAGAGACGACAGTAAACTGGCAGACAGACTGAACGTTGGTGTGCGCGATGCATGGTCCGTGCGTGTTGTGTATCGAACCGAGTCGTTAGTCCTCATTGCATCGACTCCATCTCAAACTGTTCCTGCTGCTGCTGGTTGCCCTCGCGCTCAGCCGCCTCAAGCTGGCGCTGGAACCGATCGTACTCCTCTTCGCTCATGTCCATCACTACTGCTGCAGAGTCCATACTGCTGTGCGTACTCGCAGCAGGGTCCTCGTCGTCGTCACCATTGCATTCGCCATTGCCATTGCCACCACTACCCATGACGGACGGATCGCGCTTGATCGTCGGCGATGGCGGCGGCTGCTCGCACTCTTCTGGTCGCGACGGCCCTGAGCCAGTCGGGATGGACGACTCGAACCGCGAGATCTCGTCGTGCTCGGACTTGAGGTGCACAAACTCCTCGCGTCCGTGCTCGTGGTGCACGATCTCGTCGTTCAGTTGCTCCGTCTGCTCAAACTGCGTGATCTCGCGGTGCGCAAACTCGCCTTCGAGGTTCTCCATGTGGATCACCTCGGTCTGGTGCTTCTCTTTCTCGATCAAGTGCTGCGGCCGGCCGTGCTCGTCGATCTTGGTGTACTCGGTGATGCGCTCCTGGATCGTGATCTCGCGCTTCTTCCAGAGCCCTGGTGCTGGTGGCGGCCGCGAGAACCGCGTCTGCGACGATAGCAGTGTCGGTTGGAAGCACACGAGCTGCTGCGTCGAGTCTGCTGATGCATCTGGCGCTAGGTCGGACCGAGCCGATCGTGCTGACAGTGGCGGTGCTGGGAGACTCGACGCTGAAAAGTGCCGTCGCAGCGCTTTCTCTTCTTCCGCAGCTTGCGCTGCAGTGGACTGGAGGAAGCGCACGAACGTGTCAAAGTCCAGACGCGAGTCGCTCGGTGCGAGTTGGAAGACTTGGCAGAGCACGAGGCGCCGAAACGGAGGGATCGCCAAGTATTCGCACAGCTCGTTCAGGTCGAGGTACGCGCGTCCAGACTGTCGAGTGAGAGTCCATTCGTTGCATGTCCACACATGACAAGTAGCGCATTGCAGTGAGCAAGGCGTGCTCGCAACGAGAGGAAACAGCAGCTAGACTGAAGGCGAGAGCACAAGAGATGCACACACACAGTACCTGACTGGCGCTGTCAAGTCGTTTGAGGCACTGGAACTGCTGCCGCACAGTCTGCGCTTCGTCCTTGCGCAAGTTGAACGCCTTCATGACGAGAAAGTGCTGGAGCTTCACGCGCCGGTCCGCTGCTGATGCACTCGAGCTCTTGGTCGTCGTCGCTTGCGCGCTCGAACACGTGCGTGGGACCGCCATTGCCACGAGACTGGCGACTTGACTTGTGCTGATGCGCAAGCGCGCAAGAAGAGCACTTGCTGAAGATGCGACGTCGTCGTAGTCGGAGATAAGAACACATCTATTCGAGTTGCTTTGATACGATCTCGTTTGCCAATATGCAAGTTCGCTGCTTTGAGACCTCATGCGTATGACGTCGCTGCTTGAGACCAAGAGTTTGACTGCCGTCGCTGAAGTGGCCAACTTCGCCCCTGTCCGAAGACGATGTCCTTGAGCTTGGCCATGTACGCAAAACCAGTCTTTGGGTCAATCGCATCCTCATCATCGTTGTCTGCTCAGAGCGTTCGAGGGTCAGCGCGACCATCCTGAGCACAAGCCTCGGGCTCTTCAGGCTGATGTCGGTCGTAGAGTTGACTTGGAGCAGGAGTCTGCTCGAGCGCCAGTATGAAGAGTGGCTCCGACTCTGGAGAGGACCCGACGAAGTACTCGAGTGGTGTCCCCAAGCAGGAACTAGCGCGCGAAGTAGCGCTTCAGCAGAAAACGGAGCCGCTGCGTTGTTCTAGAGCCTATGGATGCGATTGGACACATGCTCTCATTCACAGTATGACTCACTACTGACGGATGGCTCGTTCGGCAAGTCGTACGGCATGCAGCGCAAGAGCGCAGCTTCTGTATCACTTTGCGTCGGGTCGCTCAAGAGCACGACTGCGTGCACGACTGCAGTGCGGAACTTGGCGAGCGACTTGCGGTTGAAGAGTGTGCCGAGGTCGCGCGTGCGCTCGATCGGGTCTTCGATGCCCAGCGCTGCTTTCCACGTCTTGCGCGTCCACTGCTTGGCGTCTTTCGTCACGTCTCCGCCGTGGAGACTCACGACTGCGCCTTCGTAGTCAAACTCCAGCGCAAAGAATCGAAAAAAGTCGAGCAGGAGGTGCGCGAAGCTCGGCGGCGCGCAGTCGTGTGGTTCGACAGGCGGCACTTCTGCAGCTGCGAGCGCGCGGTCGACAGCTTCGACGTCAAAGCGCTCGAGCGTCTCGCGGCACTCAGCAATAGCTGCAGCGCACGCGTCGTCGCTCAAGCGCAGCGTCGGGAGCACGTGGCGCTGCTGGAGAAAGTAGAACACGAGCAGCTGCAGTCCGTACGAACTGATGCCGCGTCCAAAGAGCGACCGCTTGGCGCTGCGCCAGCGCTTGAGCCAGCGCGAGAGCGCGCGTGTGTGCGTCGCCCACTCGTCGTTTGATGCGTGCTGCAGCAGCCGCCGCGTGAGCTGCGTGTTCCAGAGCGCGGCGACGTTGTTCACGCAGACGTCGCAGCGCAGCCCTGACGCTGGGTCCGTGAAGTGCACGATCGGGATGCGCGCGCCTTCGATCGCGAGCAAGTCGGTGCATTGCGGCAAGTAGATGGAGAGGTGCTCGCGCATCTCGACCACGAGCGGCGCAGTCGCTTGCTGGAACGCAACGCTCGAGGGCAGCAGCACGCACAGGTCCAGGTCGTCACTGCACGCGAGCGCTTCGTCAAAGTGCGACATGCCAGTCGCGGACGATCCAAACACCAGCACGCGCGCGTCCGGCCACATGAGGCGCAGCAAGCGCTCGATGCGGTCCGCGACGCTTGCTCGGCGTTGCTGCTCCGTCTCCACGACCTGCGCATCGACAGCTGCAGGCGCGTCGATCACTGGCAACGCCGCACTCGTGAGCGCGCGGTCGACCGTCGGAGCGAACGCATGCGCGAACGTCACTACAAAGTGCAGGAACGCGCCTTCCGCGATGCACTTGTTCACCAACAGCCGCTGCAGCTCTTCACACTCGTCAGCGTGTGTGCTCTTTGTCGTTGTATTACTGTCGCTGCTGCTGTTGCTGCTTGATGAGTGCTGTGGCGGCAGCAGCACCAAGCGGATCGCAGCAGCGTGTGCTTGCATTGCGTGGTTCCGAGCAGCTGTGCGTGCGCGCTCAGTCTCGTCATCAGCACCAGCGTCACTCTCTTTGCTTGTCTTCTCGCGCGTATCTGCTGCGCTCTTTGCCAGCGCCTGCTCGTGCAGCCACGGCCACAGAAACGTCTCGAGTCGCACTTGGTTCGCGACCACTGCCGTGCTCACGTCGCTCAGGAACTTGGCCACGAGCAGGTTCGCTGCGCCATTGCAGCAGTGGTCAGCAGCCGCAGCACTGGACGCTCCGTCCTCCCCCACGCACTCTTTGCGCGTGCGACTGTCATGCGCTGGTAAGTATCCTGCTGTTGTGAGCACTTTCAAGATACTCGCTTCCGGCAGCTCGAGTCGCTTGGCGTAGTGCGCAGCAGCTCTCGGCGCCTCTTTCACCCACAGCACCTTGCTCACGACGAGCTCTTTCGCAGCAAGCGAGCCGATGCGCAGTGCCAAGTTCTGAGCAGCGTCCCACTCGTTGCTCGTGTGGCTCTGTGGGTCATCGAGCAGCGCTTGCAGCTCGTCCAGTGACGCATGCGTCGCAAGTGCAGGTGCGCGCCGCGCCAGTCGCTCGGCTTTCGACTTTTTCGCACCTTTGCGCAGCTTGCGCTTTTTCAGAGCTGTTGATGTGGTAGCTAGTGGAGAGGTATCTGCAGCGCGCTTTGCATCGGTCGCACTGGTGCTCGTGCTGCGTGCAGAGGTGCTGCTGCTGCTCGTTGTCATCGCGCTCACTTTGACGCTTGTGCGCTGTTGTTTTGGACTTCTGTCTAGGGTTTAGGGATTAAACCTAAACCCTAAATACTAAACCCTACTTGTCAAAATCGACAAGTGTCGAAAAACAAAAAAGTCAAATGTTTTCCAAACCCTTTCAAATTCGTTTTGACTAACGTTTTTGCTTCCGACGAGCAACAAATGATCCCAACTCTTTTCTTTCACTATCGAAATTATATTAAGGAACTTGTCCTCTCTCGGATATGTTCCTTGACCCGCGAAATGGCGGAATTTTCTCACACGATTCCCGCGATTCACTTCGTTATTGTATTGAGTCCGGGAAAGATGCTTCGATTTAGTGACGAAATTGACAATCACCGATGCCAACGGTGATTGTCAATTTCGTCACTAAATCGAAGCGTCTTTCCCACAAGTCCGATACATTTTAGTTTTGGCGTGGGAATGTACCGAGAAAATTTCGCCATTTCGGGAGAATATAAACTTGAGACATCGATGGCCAACG
>JAASFN010000285.1:0-26058 GCA_023333795.1 Globisporangium rhizosaccharum | reverse complement strand
AGAGAGAGAGAGAGAGAGCTTGCTGTCGCCATTGCACACATAGTCAGCTACGAGCCAGTCAAGGTGGCCCACGTGCATACGAATCGTGTGTGTGAAGATCGCGAGCACACACAAAGTGAACGCAAAGTGAACGCAATAGCACTCGTAGCGTCCTTCATCTCGCGTCCTACTTCCACAGCTCACTCGCTCATTCCCAGTTCACTCTCTCGACTCAACTACGATGAAGCTTGCGCTCGTCGCTGCTGCGATCGCAGTCACGAGTGTGGCGGCGCAGGCAGCAATCTCTACGAGTGTGCTGAAGCAGACGCTCACGGCAGACGCGTACCACATGGAGCCGATCCGCGTGGTGCATGCGCGCGTGCAGAGCGACTCGCCGATTCTCGTCGAGGGGCAGCTGCTCTCGCTGTTTGGTGGAGACATGCTCGGTGTGGGCTATGTCACGTCGACCATGCTCGACGCAGGCTATCTCGCGTCGCTCGACTCGGTGAACACGGTGAGTATCGAAGGCGCGCTGATGTACGTGCAGGCCGAGACGATCAACGTGGCGACGCGCGAGGCGTCGAAGCGGTGTGTGCGCAAGAACAAGGCGACGAACGTGGTGTTCTACGAGATCCTCATTGCACAGACGAACGAGACGATCGCGCAGTTCCAAGCGAACTGGGAGATGCCCGAGTATGGCCCGAATGTCCCGATGGACAGCGGTCGGTGCACAGAGACAGAGAACGGCAAAGCCCCCGTGGCGTGCTACCAGTTCAACGGCGAGAATGGGCAGCCGAACCTGGGTCCGTTCGTGGGCAGCACGAAGGCGAAGACGGACGTCCGCGCGCCGTACCCTGACACGTACTGGTTCTCATTCCCAAACATGTGTCCGACAAGTGCGTGGGCGAGCAAGGCAGAGTCCTGCCGCGCGAGCGCCACTCATTGGTGGCATCGCCGCCGCGCTGCTGCTCATTGCGTTCGTCGTCGTCGTTGCTGTCGTGTGCCGGTGGCGGCGCAAGGCGAAGACTGGAGAGTCGGGCGATGCAGACTACGGCACCGCCACAGGCACGGACATGGACAGTGGCAGCGCGAAGAAGAAGAACAACCAGGACGAGCTCGACCGCAACGTGACGCTCTGGCACAACCAGGACCTCGTGTCGCTCAAGGTGAGCGCGAACGACGTGAAGGACGTGCAGAAGATCGGGCGAGGCGCGTTCGCGGACGTCTAGCTCGTGCGCTTCCGCGACGCGGAGTTCTTGTTGTCGAAGCGCCTGCGTAAGGGCGACGTGAGCCGCGCGTGTACGCAGGACTTTATCAAATAGATCAAGCTCGTTGCGGCGCTGAGCCACCCAAACATCGTCGCGCTTCGGTGCGTGACGTGGATCTCCGAGATGGACTTGCAGGCGCTCTTCGAGTACATGGACGGCGGCGATCTGCGCTCGTACCTGACGAACCCGCAGGTGCCGGTGCAGTGGAGTGCTGAGAAGTTCCAGATTGCAATCGACGTCGCCGAGGCGCTCGTGTACGTGCACTCGTTCGCACCGCCGCTCGTGCACCGCGACCTTAAGTCGCGTAACGTGCTGCTCAACAGTCCAAACGCCGAGAATGGAGACTCTGTGCGTGCCAAGCTCACGGACTTTGGTGTCTCGCGGTACCAGAGCGAGCAGCACACGATGACAGCGGGAGTGGGCACGAGTCGCTGGCTCGCACCGGAGGTGATCGCGGGCAGCGACGACTACGGCCCAGCTGCCGACATCTTCTCGTTCGGCGTCCTGCTCTTTGAGCTCAACACGCACGAGATCCCGTACGCGGACTTGCGTGGGAAGAACGGCCACCAGCTCGCCGAAGTGGCGATCTTGCAGCGCGTAGCGATGGGCGAGCTCGCGCCGACGCTAAGCGCAGCGTGTCCAGCTGCAATCGTGGAGCTGGCGAACCGCTGCTTTGCGCTGCAGCCTGCTGACCGTCCGAAAGCGCCAGAAGTGGCGTTTGCGCTCCGCTCGGCCCGCAAGAGCTTGGGAAGTTTGTACATGTAAGTGAGCAGTCGGAGCTGTGCTCCGCTGGAGCTCGCGTTGCCTTCGTATTGTTAAACTTGGTGTTCCTGATGGTGTGTGCGGTTGCTTTCGATTCAGGTCCTAGTGGAGAGTGAGTGAGTCGAACGCATTCGCAGGTCAGCGCTCTGCGTCACCTCTCGATGTGCATGAAGCTAGCTGGGCGTGGTGCTCGCTCCGACTTCTTGCTCTTCTTCACCGTCAAATTATATGTACGGTCGTACGTATAATACATATTGTTGGTCTGAGTACATATACTATTGGATCAAAAGAATAATACTAGTACTAGAATAATAGGGGAGTGAGACATTCAATTTTACGCCAAATAAACAAGCAGAAATGCTGCCAATTAATCAGCACGATTTGATGTATGTGAAGAATCCATTTTATGAAATGGCCAAATGAGCTGCATATTTCACAAATAAGCCACCTCAGGAGGTGGCTCATTTTATTTGCAAATAAGCAGTGAAGTAACAGGAAAATAAGCAAGAAGTAGCAAATAAATAAGCAAACCCAGCAATGTTTGACTCCCCTAATGCTAAACAAGCAGATATTGCGTATATCCAGCAAAAGTTCCGAACGTACTTTTGAGTTTTGATTCTTTGGACTTTTCACAGGTAGCAAAATATCCAACAAAGCTACTCAAGCGTCAATAATATCAACTATTCAAACTACAATAAATTGTTGTACAGACAATTATCGTTCACACAGTGTATGTGTATAGTGTACAACATCCAACCGTTTACACTCGCGATTTTGATGGCAATTAGAATAAAATGATAGACCCCTGAAAGTTACAGTTACACCAGTGCACAACCAGTGCACAACCAGCACACAACACGACTCGCAAGGCGAACGTTCACCAGTGCAGGCGCTGTCGACGGACAGGTCAGCCGAGAGAGCAGAGCAGCCACTCCCGCTCGCTCGACCACCAACAGCGCACGGAGGGCATGTGTAGCAGCAGCGTGCAACCACAGTGCTGCTAGTGTCGTCGCACGTAAAGTCTGTCAGATCCATCACCTCTGATGTCGTCGCTGTCGCAGCTGCTCAAGATGGCGCAGCTTCTTGTCGGAGCCACAAACGCTTTTACATTGTCAGAGGATTGAGTGTAGAAGTGTCCATGACGAATGCCGCCAATGTAATGGGCGTCCCCGCACTGCCGTCAGGGCGGTGTATCGATGGAGATTGAGTTTACCGCCGCGTCCGACGCTACGCGCGAGCTGATGGGCGTGAGCGAGCTTCTAGATTAACTCGGCGTCGCTGTCAAGTCGCCGATGGTGCTACTAGTGGGGAACTCAGCCACAGAGAAGCAGTTGCATAGAGGTATCGAGCGCTCGGGCCAAGCATATCGACGCGCGCCTGAAGTACGCGCGCGACCTCGCCAGACGGAAGATCGTCCAGCCAAACCACATTCAGTTCTAAGACATGCTCGCCTACTTGCATACTAAGGCCCTACGCGCTGACTGCGCGAAGCTACGGAATGCGATCGCATACATTGATCTTCACGGCCGAGGAGAAGTGATGGCGAGTGCGCTGCTGGTTGAGCGTCAGGTGCAGGCATGTCCGTGGTGGCGGCTTCATCACGTGGTCGAAGTGTATGTGGCACACTGTCTCCGATTCGAATCCAAACCTGCCAAAACAGAATTGATCGCTTTTGCAGAGCATTCAGCACCTCACCATCAACTATCGTGGACACCGAAAGCGGGGTGCGCTCAAGATTTGACTCGCCCGACGCGGCGCGACGTCGGATGAGCAGCTGGAGCGACATCGAAGAGTTCACGGTCGATGCGGATATTGCCTCTGTACCAGCTCAACATGCACCTCCGAGTCCTGTGACGGTTGATTTGCCCTCAGATCCGGACACAGCGGGAAACACAACGGTCTTTCGGCACGAAGAGTATCATACACAAGAGCCTGGGCGTCGAAGAAGAAGGTCGCATACAGGTGCAGCAAGTACCGCAGCACACGGTGTACAATGAATGATGACCGTGTCCACAAGAGCACCACCACAGGATCGTCAGAGCTACGCATCATCGGCGATCTTGTTTGCTCGTGGGCAGCTCACAGTGCTCTTGGACACGCTTGTGCTGCTCGTCGTGGAACTCAACACGCTGCGGTCTTTGCGTCAAAGTACAGTGTAGGTGGTAGAAAAGTACGCGTGGGATTCGAATAAGTATGCAGTATTCTCAAACGAAATGAAAAACAAATAGTATACAAATTTAAAGTGTCATGGTCGATCAATCGTCAAAGCTCAAAGCTCGTTTTCTTCGACCATCGCTGCTCGCAACAGCATCAACGAGCGCTTGTGTGACGAAGACGCCGAAGGAGGACTGTGTGTCTCTCTCGGTGTGTCTGTGCGTGTGACGTGAGAGCGTACGAGCGAACCAAGATACAAGAGGCGACACTAGCACACCGCCGCAACAGCGACCGCACGCGAGCATGAGCGACGCGAGTGACGACCTGAACCGGTCGTTTGACTTTGACGACCACGACGACGACGCATTTGCGCAGCAAGTGTTTGCTGCGATGCGCGGCAGCACAGGCACTAACAGTGCGCGCGAGGGACGCCTGAGTGTCGGCGCAGGCAGCACTGCGAGCGACAGCGCAGTCGACGGTGACGACCGCGCGAGCATTGCAACGAGCGACGACAGTGCGTCCACTGTTGCTGCATCGCGCACGAGCGCATCGCGACTGCTCGAAGCGCTCGAAGCGCTCGCGCAAGACACGGACGGCGACGGCATTCCGCAGTCGCTTCGAGGTGCGTTCATTCATTCATACACGTGCATCGGCAAGGACCACGTGCTGCAGCGCCTCGCCGTGTACACAGAGATCGATCGCACCAAGCGAGTGTTTGTCGACTCACATGTACGCTCTGCCATCACCGTCTGTAGGTCTCTTGGGCCAGCTCAACAACACAAGCGAAGGCGCAGCGGTGCGTATACCTTCTGATCGATCTATAGGAGACGATAGTGTTGATACTCGAGGCGCTGTTCTCACTCACTCACTCAAACATGCGCTACAGATGATGGGCGGTCTCTTCCCATTCGCACAGCTGCTCGAAGGGTCTGCGAACCCGCGCTTTCAGCGCACGCTCGACGCTCTGAGTCTCCAGTCGCCAGCGCACGTCCAACTCGTACGTCCTGTGCCACATGCTCGTATCTCTGATCGCGATTAAAACCGGATCTGTGTGGATATTCTCACACTTTATATGCTGCTAGTCTGGTCTGTCAGAGTTGCTCGAGACATTGTCGCTGTCGTCTGAAGACGTGCTCGTGATGTCGGGCTTTAGTGTCGACAAGTTTGTCCCAGCGTGCGTTGCGCTCGTGCGCGAGTCGCCAACGATGGACGTGCTGCTGCTCGCTGCGCGTGCGCTCGCATCGATCCTCGAGCTCTTTCCAACGCTCGCGACACCGCGAGCTGTCAGCGAAGGCGTTGTGCCAGCGCTGTGTGCAAAGCTCTTGGAGATCGAGTACATGGACGTCGCAGAGCTCGCGCTCCAGATCCTTGAGCGCATTGTGTGCAAGTCGGACAGTCTCGGCAACGCTGCAGTCGCCGAGTACCGCCGCGCGCTCCTTCAAGAGCACGGTGTCGTTGCCCTGCTCCAGTACGTCGACTTCTTTCCGATTGCGATCCAGCGCACGGCGGCGCGCATTGTCTCGGCGCTCTGTACAAACGTCGCGACTGCGCTCGTGCCGGAGCTCCGCGACGGCTTTGCGCTCGTGACAAACTTGCTCGCGTCGTTTGACGCCGAGATCCTCGAGAGCGCGTGCGACGCAATGCGGAAGCTCGTCGAGAGCAAAGCGTTCAGTGAGAGCCCAGCGCTCGCGTCGCTCGTTGCAAGTGACCACGTCTGCAACGCAATGCTCAAAGTCTTGCGCGACTACAGTGCGACGGACGGAGCCACTGGCAGTAGCGGAAATACAAGTCCGCACCTTGCTGCGTCCGGATATACGAGCATCCTCAAGTTCTTTGCGAGCGTGCTGTCGTCTGCTGCATTGAGCAGCAGCTCGTCCAGTGCTGCGCTCGTATCGCGCTTGCGCTTCTACGACCTCCCGCCGATTGTCACTGCGCTGCTCGCACGCGACGCTGCGCTCAACGACCACCAGCTCCTCCGCGACACGCTCAAGCTCGTGATTGTCCTCTTGCCGATTGCGGACGAGCTCGCGGCAATGGCCAGCGTCCCAGCGCCGATGGTCGCGTTTGCGCACGCTAGCGTCGCGTCGATCGTCCGCGTGTACGACGCAACTGCGCGGAGCGAGCTGCGCTACGAGTGCCTTGGCGTGCTCTACCGCACGTGCTCGCTCATCTACACACAGACCGACGCAGCAACGTTTAGTGCGCGCGAGCACGCGGAGCTCACGCACTTGGCCGCGTTCCTCGCTCGCGTGCTTCGACCAAACGCTGCAGTATCGTCATCGAACCGATCGAATTCCAGTCGCAGCAGCAGCTCTAGTGCCGTCGCTCGCGAGCAGGACGTCCTTCCAGTGCACTTGGCGCTCCAGATCATCCACGCGTCGTTGGTCCACGCTGCGAGTGCGCGCGCTGCTGTGATCGAGCTGTTTGAGCGCCACGGCGTTGCAACTGCGATCCGCTTCTACGCAGCACCGTCGTCGCCAGTCACAGACACAGACGCGACAGTCAACAGTGTTGATACGCCACCACCAGATACGTACGAAGTCGTCGCTCTGTCGAAAGCGCTCGTGTCCGAGTACTTTGGGACGATGAGCGCGCCGACGAGTCGCGTCGTGCAGCTCCAAGCACTTGTCCACGACCTCACGCGCGTGTTGAGCGACAACGACAGTGTCAGCAATGTCCGCGAGCAGGCGCTATCAGACATTTTGACTGCGCTCCAGACTGTCATTCGCAGTGGCGCGGACGTCGTGACTGCGCACGAAATGGCGGGCAGTGGTCTTGTCCGAGCGCTCACGACCGTATTGTCTGTGACCGACGGCAAGCGCGCGTTCACGCGCGTGTTCCTCGCAGCAGCGACCGACAGCGCTACAGACGCCGTCGCAGCGCTTGTGCAGTGTCTCCAAGACGCAATTGCCGCCGAGAAAGACGCGTTCTCAGCCGCGTACAACGCGTCGAGCGGAACATCTCTGCAGCTCCAGAGCGCACCGAGCAGCGTCTCGAGCGACTTGGTGCAGCTCACGCAGCACGTGAAAGTCCGCGTGCTGATTGATGACAGCGATTTGGACATTTTCGACAGTTCCAGTCCCGACGACACGACTGCATCCACGGCAAGTGGACGTGCAAACAGTTGGTTTGCAAAGCACGCACTGCCACTGCGGCGCTCTGGCAGCAGCAGCAGCAGCAGTAGCAGTGTGAGCAGTCGCCATGACCCGAGCCAGCTCTACAAGCGCAACCGCACGAGCGTCCATGACACTGTCGTGCTTGTCGAGCCACTCGCGCGTGTCGAAACGATGGAAGAGTTCATTTTGGACAAGCTCTTTGGGTCCACGCGCAGTGCGTCAGCGGTCGATGAGCTCATTGGACGACGCACGAACAATGATGACGACGACCATGATGACGACGATGCAGAGCCCACAGCAGCAGACGATGAGAGTGAGCCGAAGCAGATCCAAGCGCTGTACTGCGGCGCAGCGCTGCCTGCAGACATGAGCATCCTCGAAGCGATCGTCAAGTTTGGGAAAGCGATTGGAGATGATAGCAAAGACAGCAGTGCGCCTCGCAATGTCGAGCTCCGACGCATTTGGTCGAGCACGCCGCACGAAGTCACGTTCCGCGTCCTTGCGCCACCATCGAGGACACAGTCGCTTGCGTCTTTGGCAGCTGTCGAAAACAATGGCGACAACACGGTCGACAAGACCGACCAGGCTGTCGAAATCAATATCGACAGTCACACGCAGTTGCCGTACCAGTGGTGGGACAACGTCTGGGACTTGCTCGCTCTGCTCAAGCTCGTGCGTGCGCTTGTGCTCGCGTGTCCAGCAGCGCCAAGCAGCCGCTCAGTCGTGTTTACAAACGCGTTCTTGAGTCTCCAAGTGAACCGCGTGCTGCAGCAGCCAGTGCGCGTCGTGACGAATGCGCTCCCGCGCTGGTGCTTCCGACTCGTGCAGGACGTTGCGTTTGTCTTGGACTACGACACGCGCTTGGACTTTGCGTACGCGATCTCGTGCGGCTCGGCGCGTGCGATCCAGTACCTCTGTCGCTCCGTTTGGAAGCGCGCCGTCTTGGAAGAGTCACTGTCCACGCCAGTCTCAACACTGTCGGCGCGGTCCGCGACCAGTAGCACGAGTCGCCGGCGGACACGCGACGGTGGCGACGCTGCAGCAAACAGCACGCGCGCACGGACCACTGCGCTCGTGAACATCTCGCGCATGGTCAAGCTCCCGCGTCTGAAAGTCCGCGTCGCGCGCTCGCGTCTTCTTCAGTCGGCGATGAAGCTCTTGGCGATCTACGGCGGCAAGAAGGCGGTGATTGAGATCGAGTTCCTCGGCGAAGTCGGCACTGGACTCGGTCCAACGACCGAGTTCTTCACGCTCATTTGCCAAGAGATCCAAGCAAAGCACTTGAGTCTCTGGCGCGACGAGGACGTTGCACAGACGCCAGGACTCTCGACTACTACGACTGACGACAGCGAAGACACTGAGACTAAGACGGACGACAGCAGTAGCCGAGACTCGCCAGCTGCACTGCCGATCCGCGGCTACCACCGTGTCGCTGTGTACCACTGCGCGCAGTGTCTCCATGTGCGCGTCCCGCACTGCGCAGTGCACAATCAGCTGCTCACACACGAAGCAACCGTGTCGCCGCCGCCAGTAGCAAGTGATGACGACGCACTGGCGTCTTCAGCGCCGTCGCCATCGACAGTGTCGATCCCGCAGTGTGCCGACTGCCTTGACACGCAGGACTGGCACTCGACCATGGCAACGTGCGGCTGCAGCAGCAGCAGCAGTCGCGACACTGACACGTCGAGTGCTCCAGCACCACAGTCGACCGCGTCGTCGCTCAAGTGGTGGATCCTCAGTGACGAAGAGGTGGCGTACCTCGCCAAGGTCTTTCCACGCAAAGCCCCGAGCGTGAAGCACCCGGTGCTCCAGTGCGCGCACTGCGACACTGTCAACTTCCCCGGCACGGACGCTGGGATCGTGACGCTCGATGGCGATCGCATGGTCTCGCGCTCTGGCCGGCGCATGTTTGAGCGCGACTACCGCGCCGTGACGAAGCACGTGTCACCACTGTGCGAAGGCACGCCGCTGACGACTGTTGCGTCGGTCTTGACGCGCGAGACTGTCGAGCAGCTCGTTGCGCTCGTGCCGCAGTCGCCAGAGGTCTTGGAGGCCGAAGTCGAGTCGCTCCACTACGTGAGCGAGACAGCGCAGTGGACTGATGGCGGTCCAGCTGTCCTCGCGCCATTCGGTCTGTTCCCCAAGCCGTTTGTCCGCAAGCCAACAGTGTCGACGAACACTGTCGAGCCATTGCAGTCGCTGCCTCGCACTCTCCAGCCGCCAGATGCGCTCGCATGGTTCACGTTCTTGGGTCAGTTTGTCGCGCAAGCAGTGCTCGACGAGCGCTTGCTGAACCTCCCACTCTCGCGGCCGCTCCTTCGAGCGCTCCGTGGCGAAGCGCTCGTTGGCGACGCGGTCGACCTCGCAACGTCGCTCGCATACATTCGTGAGTTTGATCCAGCGCTAGGAACGTCGCTGCGCTATCTCTACGACCTCGCGCGTGCACCGCACACTGAAGACGCAGCAGCGACTGTCGACGCCATGTGCCTCACGTTCACGCTCGCGGGCGACAGTGCGATCGAGCTCTGTCCGAATGGCGCGGCGACTGACGTGACACTGTCAAACTTGATTCAGTACGTCCAGCTGACTGCCGTCATGTTGCTCGATACGGCGCTCACGCCGCTCGTTGCAGCGTTTGAGCGCGGATTTGCGCAGATCTGCGGCTCGCAGCCGCATGAGCGCGGCTTCCTCCGCGTCTTTGACGTCCCAGAGCTCGAGCGCATGCTCAGTGACGCGAATGGCGCAGTGACTACGATGTGGGACCGCGATGGCCACGAGCTCCGCGACCACACAGTCTGCGACCACGGCTACACGCCAGAGAGTCGCGCGATTGGCGACCTCATTGCGATCCTCTGCGAGCTCCCAGTCGAGGACCAGCGCCTGTTTGTGCGCTTTGTCACTGGCGCGAACCGCTTGCCAGTCGGCGGCCTCGCAAAGCTCGAGCCAAAGCTCACAGTCGTGCGCAAGTTCTCAGAGCAAGCGACAGAGAGCAGCAGTGGCCATGATGGCAGTGCAAGTGGCAGTGCGTTTGCTGCTGCAGACGCTGTACTCCCATCCGCGTCGACGTGTACGAACTACCTCAAGCTCCCCGAGTACTCGACGCGCGACGTCATGAAGCAGCGCTTGCTCTTTTGCATTCGCGAAGGCCAAGGAAGCTTCCACCTCTCGTAAGCAAGTGATCTGACAAGTCGTCAGTGGCAATGTGGTAGGTAGTCAGACAGACAGACATGACCGACAGGAGAGGAGAAAGAGAGAGAGACAGCGGGACTGACGGACTTGACCACAGCAACGTGCGTTGGTTGTATGTGTAAGCAAGTGGCGTCGACTGCCTTTACATGAGCTGGCACATTCGTGGAGAGCAGCTTGTCTGACAAGTCGGACAAGTGACGAGGACATCACCAGCAGAAGCAGTGAGTGAGTGAATGAATGGACTGAACACCAAGAGGATGGATGGATCGATGGATGGCGTGGAATGGCAGTGCGCGCGCGTGAGTCCTTCCATTCAGACTCGCGCGCGCGTACTGTGCGATTGCATTGAGTGGCTGGTGTACACAGAGCTACAGTCAGACACACACAACGTGTCGACGCGCTCTCGCTCCGAGAGAGGGAGCGATGATAAATAGACGAGGCGAAGGAGACTGGTGCGCTGATGCAGGCAGACACACGACACTGCTGCTGCTGCTCGTATTGAGCGACGCGTGCCACGACCCACTGCTGGACTCGAGACCTTGCGATCGATCCCGGTCGTTCGCTCAGTCAGCTGCGCAGTGCAGCAGGACAGAGGGAACGCAGTGAGGCTGGAACTGCGAGGAGCGCCAGCGAGTGCGTGTGGCGCTGATGCAGCGAGTGCGTCTGTGCGGGTGCGTGCGTGCGTTTGACGAGGCTCGGTCGCGCAGCCGTGGCGGGTCGCGAGAAGCTGGTGTAATGTCCACTCCATGGCTTACCCGAGCTGCCGCATGAGCGAGTACTCCTCGGGCGAGTACCATACGCGGCGCTTGTACTCGGCGTCAAAGCTCGAGCGCGCGGGGATCGTGACGATGTTCACGTCGCTGTCAAAGCTAATGCGGCGATCGTGCGAACACGTGCGCAATCGCTCAACGCCTTTGATCCGACGCTGGTCGCTCTCGTCGTCGTCGTCATCGTCGTACTCTTCATCGTACTCTTCGTCGTCGTCGTCAATGTCGGTGCCCTCCCAGCTCTCGAGCGTCGACGTGCGCTCGCGCTTGGCAGCCGCAGCTTTCTTGCTCTTAGCGAATGCGCTGCTGGCGCCTCGCTTGAGCGCTTTGCTGCTCCGAGCGGCGTCGCGGAGCCACGGGTACTGCTGGAGGTCGTCCTCGTCCTCCTCTTCCTGGTCGCTCTCGCCGTCGTCCTGGCTAAAGTACTCGTGCACGTTCACGACGCTCTTGGTGCGAGGACGCATGGCAGTCGATCGAACGGATGGATGGATGGAATGAACGGTGGTGGTCGTGGAAGTGGTTCGAAATCGAGCTGTTGCTGCGTGCTGCGTGCTGCTGCGGCGGCGTGCGGCTCACAGAGGCTTTCGGCGAATGAAGAGCTGTTGGACGAAGCAATCGCTCGCCGCTGCTCGTGAGCTGGCTGGCTGTGTTGGCTATGTGGGGAAAACGGAATGCCGCGACGTGACGACGCCCTTTCACAAGCAGACGAGGCGTTGTGTCGCCGTTTCTGTATTCAGAATGATTCGACGCGATAACGAGAGTCCAGGCGAACCATTCGCTTCGAATGCACTGCGTAGCAAAGGTTTTGAGTGATGGAGACAGACCTACCCGCACACGCGCTCTGGTTGCCGCGTTGTGTCGCTCGATGCGCGACGCGTCTCTTGCGCGGAACTGGCTGCTTGCGCCGAAAGTGGCACAAAGTTCAGCACTGGGAGGTCGGATCTTTTCAGCGCAGCATTGCTCGGGTTCGGTCTCGCTGCCGCCAGCACCAGCCGACACCGCCTGTTAGCGATCGAGCGGATGCCGATGCTGGTGCTGCTCATGTGCGATCATGGCGTTAATGCATCGCGTGCCGCACAATCATACACTATGGATCGAACGCACGAGTCACACACATACACTTGTGCTCACTCGGTGTGCTTGGAGGTTCTCACGTTCTCACGCTATGCCGCCACGCGTGCGGGAGAGCTGCCGCGTCTTTACATGTAAGCTTGTGGTCGTCTTCGCCTTATCACTCACTCACTCACTCTTGCATCCACTCAAGATAACAACACCGAAGCACGATCGACCGACCGGCGTTCGAATCCTCCATACAATTCCCAAGAGTGGTTGCGAAAAATCCATTCGCGTCGGTCCGTGCGCGCACACTCGAGGGCGTAAGCCTGAGTTTTATATGGCGAGGCGGTGACAATGCATACAAACGACGAGCAGCCACCTCGCAGTAGCGACCAGCAGACAGTGCAGATTTGGTCCGCCGTCAAGCGTCAAGACGCTAAAACTGCGCTGTAAACCGCGCTTTTACGACATGGTTTAGCGTAATTCAAAGCATCCGCAAAATATGGAGCAACTTGCTCCAAGCAAGTGTTGTTGTCATCCTGCACAAGACAACAAAAGCAAGACGCGCGCATGCTCGACACTCATTGCGCCGTATTAGTATTGCTTGACGCCCCGTCAATCCATGCGCATTCACAATACACACCACACACGCACGCATGACGCAAAAGCCTGTCGCGACCGCGACGTTTGTTCTTTCTATCATCGGCGAATCCTTCCACGCGATTCCCACTTTCACGAGCCGCCACGCGATTGACGCTTCCGAGCGTCGCGACCGATCGGTCGATACGACCAGGCAAGACCAGAAGTCGCCACACCACATGTATGCATGCACGCACAAACGCACGTTGTTGGCGCGCGCCGCTCGTTTGCAACCAAGCGACCAAGAGTCTCCATGCTGCTGCTGTGTTCTTGCAAGAGGTGCAGTGGTGGCGTGAAATTCGGTCTACTCTAGGACTCTAGGACCGCCCTCGACGACGACGACGACAACGAGAGCAACCACACGAGCACGCCGCCGCCGCAGTTACGCGTGGAGTGAAGATGCTTGGTGGCTGTGTGCGTGAGTCGCAGACCTGTTTGCTTGCTTGCTTATGGTCGCTCCTTCGCCGACGACGACTGCACGAGCACTGGCTGGCTGTCGGTGTCGCGCGCTGCCAGCACCCAGCCTGTCGGTACGTGTCTACAACAACAACAACAGCGACAAACAACACAACACCAGTTTGGAGCTGCCACGTTCGGAGCGTCGCAGCAGCGTGAACGAACAGGAATGGTCGGAAGCCACGCTGGACGCGCCAGCCACCACCGCCACACACGTAAATGCAAGTGAACGAACGTCACCGCCGCTCCTCTCCTCGTCACGAGCTCGCGACTTGCTTGCTCGTACGCTGGTATCGACAGCATGGCCATGAACAACCAAGCAAACAAGCGAGCAACAACAACAACAAGCGTCCAGACCGACAACGTACTCGTGTCGTGCACACGACGATCGAGCCAAAATACTGTGTGCGACCACCACATGGCGCTCCCCCGCAACACCAAAAAGCAGATGCTGCACTGACTGGATTAGTGGTGTCGTCGTCATTCTAGGCCTCTTCAGTCGCATATGCAGGTCAGCAAGTTTCTGCTTTGTCTTGCATATTGTATGGTGTGCAATGCGCATACATTGCCAAGTCACTGCGTGACCGCTCGGTCGCACGCGCAAGCATCGCCAACAGCTCGGGTCGGTGCTGCAGAAGCTCCTGTGCTGCGGCGATGGACACCTGCTCACACAGCAGACACACCAGTGCGCATCCGATCAGAGTCGTCTCCATTGCACCAGCTATTGCTCCTGCTACTGCGATCATCACGTGGACGCACCCATTTGCGCTGTCTGCTGCTGCTCTCTGCCCACGTCTGGAACTCCTGGCACACGACCAGCTGGAGCCCGTGGAGGCGGCAGCGCATGCCCTTCTTGCTCGCAAACTCGAGCTCGCCCAGCTCGCGCTCGACGCGTCCAGCAATCTGCATGTGTATTGCCCACACATCTGGTCGTGAGTGCTCTATCGCATACCGCGTCAATCGCAACACATGAGCTTGCATAATGCAGTCGAGGACGTACACCTGCTTCTTCGTCAGCTTCACGCAGTGCGCACTCGACGAGCGTCTCGTCGCTCTCCCATCCGCCTTTGGGCAAGATCCACTCGTCCGGGTGCTTAGAGCTCGAGATCACGAGCACTTGCAGTCTATCGCTCGTGTCATGGCGGCTGCTACTGTTTTCACGCTGCTGCTGCTCTTGCGTTGGCGCATTCGCGTCTGCACGCAGCACCACGACGCATGCGAGCAAACGTATCTCGCCGTCATAGCGCTGCAGTGCACGACCGACGCGCGAGTGTAGCAGTTGGCTGGCGCACTCGGACGGCTGTGCTTCGACTGCTGGTGCGCTTGGTGTAATGCACGTGTGCAGCTCGCTCTCGGTCATGCTCGCTCGTCGTGTGTCTTGTGTGTCTTGTGTCGGTTGTCAGATGGATGACTGCGATGACTGCGATGAGGATAAGATGCACGTCAGTGGACGGCGTGAAGGGACACGAGGTTTCTGATATTCGCGAAACTAGAACAGCTTGCTGAGTTTGATTTTTGATAGTGATGAAATCAAGAGAGGTAACATTGACTCGAAATGTGTATTAAGAATAGGTTACACGGTTACACTTGAGAGGGCTACGAAGCAACGTCGCGACGTGGACAACACCAGATACCAGACGCAGCAGTCGAACAAGCTAGCTGCTGCTGCTGCTCGCTTGACCGGCTTCCAAGTCGCACGTGTTGTCCTTTGCCTTCGCCTCTGCAGCGTCACTCGCACGTCTATCATCACTGCTGGTGGTTGCGACTGGCACTGACGACGCTATGTGTCTTGACGTCACATCACTGTCGTCGCCGTCGTCGTCGTCCGCAAAGAACCGGCGCTTGGCCGAGTGGACGTCTGTTGCAACGGCGTCACCACTTGGCTTCGATGCATCAGCTGCTGCCTCTCGCTGCTGCGAAGTTGTCTCGACGCCGCTCTCGCTCGTACCAGCTTCCAAGTCCCTCACATCATCGCCGTCACTGCTCTCGTCGTCTTCATCGTCAATGACAAACTTGGGGACGTGGTGGTTGTTCACAGCCATGGGCGTCGGACTGCACTCGGACGACGACGAGTGCGTGATCGTGCCATCGTCGCCAAACACCACGACGCTCTTGTTCCGACCGCGCACGCGGCCAGTCGTCTCGCCGCCGTTGCTGCGCTGGAGCATGTAGTCTTGGTACGACGGCATGAAGTTGTGGTACGCGTCGGCGACGAGGTCTGCGAGACTCAAGACCTCTTTCATGTTCTTGAGCACTTCCGAGTCGGGTAGTCGGTCGAGGTTTTTCTTGAACTGGCTCGGGTTAAATGCTAAATAGTGCAGCAGTGCGAACGGCACCATCTCGACACACAGGATCAGGTCTTTCCACGCAAAGCTCTGGGCGTTCGTGATCCCTGGGACAAAGTCAATGAGCCCGCTCTGCCAGAACGTGAGGAACACGACGCTCTTGACGGCGAAGAACTTGAGCACGGGGTTGAACGTCTTGAGGATGTGCTTCGTTGCGAGGTAGAAGAGCCAGAGACCGTAGAGCGCAAGCGAGTACGAGACGTTATACACGACGGTCAAGATGAGCTGGTACGCGAGCGTGTGGTACTGGCCACACGCGAGCATCACGAGCGACAGGAGCGCAAAGACTGGCTTAATGAGCACAAACTGGATCGTTGCGCGCTTGCATGACCGGAGTAGACGGCCGTCGCGTCCAATCGGGTGGAGACACCGGTTCAAAGGCCACGCGTGCGTGATGTCGGCTTCGCCCTGCATCTTGAGCACGCACACGGACTCGCCGCCTGCGAACGAGAGCACGAGCGCGAGGAAGCTGTAGACCACGAACGCTTCGTAGCAGTCGCGAAACGTGTCAAAGTACAGCGCTTGGTTCACAAAGATGAGCGACAGGAGCGACCCGAGCGCGTACACGGGCACAATCGCGAGGATGCGCACGATGTAGCGCTGGAGCTGCGGTCGCGAGTAGTGCTGCAGGTGCTGGTAGATGTTGCAGACGCTGATGACCGACGCGAGGACGCAGCAGCCGAATGCGAGGAGCAGGCTCTCGGCGCGGTTCGTCTCGACCCACGCGAGCGGGAACCCCATCATGACGGCGTCGCCAGTCGCATTGCCCATGAGGAGACTCGTCTCGTTCAGCAGCGGCACGGCGCGGCTCATTGTGTCTATCTATCGAAGTGGTTGGTGCTGGTGCTTGTAGCGTGCTGCGTGTCGTAGTGGAGCTCTTCGCGCAGCGTGCAGAGCACGGGAGAAGCGGTCTGTCTGTCGTGTGTGCTGCGTTGGTGAAGAGCGCGAGTCGTCGCGACAGAGAGCTAGCGCAACGACTACGTAGTGGTGATGCACACGCGTGTGTGAATAGAGAGAGAGAGAGAGAGCTGGCACGCGTGTGCTCGACTCGTGCTCGCGCCGGTCACGTGCGATGTCGCGGACGGCGGGAGCTCTCGTGCTGGTGCTGCGCTCGGCTTGTGCGTGTGAGGAGAGTCTAACGCTGCTGCCCCACTTCCTCGTTCGAGGCTCGAGCATACAAACCGCCATATTAAATTCGAAGACAGGCGGGAGAACAGGAACAGTACAAATTTGCAAATATCAATAAAATGCTGTCTAGTACTGTTATTTTTATGATAATGTTTTCCCTATTATTCAGTTCTTGCTGACTATATATCAATTATTTGCTATTTTGTGCATCGCTTTCTTTGATTTCCGATTTCGAACAGCGCAATGCTTGCTGGTCTCTTGGCCCTCGAGACAGCTCGATGTTGCTGTCCACGTCATGCGTAGACAGCGTCCTTGTTTGCCTCGACGCTCGATTGCTCTCGAGAGACTCAACAGCGTCGGTTCGTTTGATTACGACCACAGATGCAGTCGAGAGCTGGCTCAAGCAAAGTCTGCATGATGTGACGAAGCGATCTGCGAGGCACAGCGATCGAATGCGCACTTGGTGTTGAGAGCCAAGCACAGAAGAGAGCACAGCATGCGGGTTAGATATGCTCGTTTCTTAGCATTGGCGCTCATTGTGCATCTGGAACGCGTGCGCTTGGCAGGACACGTGCCTCGCCAATACAGCACCTAAAGAGCGCACCTTCGAGCGTGAGGTGGCAATCACTCACTCGCAGCAGTGTGTGCGACAGCACCAAATGTCACGCTTGCCCCATGCCACACGCGCGTGCTACGAGCATGAACGCACGGGATTGCCTCCAGTCTGAAGCGACTCTCAGGCTGTCTGTCAATCCAGAGATTGAGCGCTGTGCAAGTTCGGTTGGTTTGACAAGGGGCGTCACGCGTTCAAGTGTTAGCGTATCGACACCCGCGTTGCTAACTACGTGCAGCACGAGATGCTCGTGCGAGAGCTTGTTGATGTGCTCTGCAAGTTGCGTGCTTGCTTGAGCGCGCCAGAGTCTTGGAAAGCAAGACGGCAGGTGTGGCATATTTTGTGCACTGTCCAAGAGGCGATATTGCACCAAAAGGCATAACATAGTAACGAAAAAGACTTGGACCTTAATACAATTAAAATATACCGAAATGTCCAATTGTTGTGAGTTCTCGACACTCATCGCAAAAGCGAGAAACCAAGAAAGCCAAGCGACAACATGGAGAACGCGATCCTGGACGAGTACACGCGTCTGACGGACGAGAAGACGGCACTTGAGCAAGAGATCACAGCAATCGCCGACGAGCTCACGAGCGGTGCGAACGCGCCGGGTCTCAAAGGTCCGCTCGTCGACGCAGACGGCTTTCCACGCGGCGACATTGACGTCTACCGCGTGCGTCACCAGCGCCATGCGCTCGCAGTCAAGCAGAACGACCACAAAGCTGTGATGCAACGCATTGAGCAGATCTTACCGCAGTACGTCTCATTAGCGCTTGTACATAGTGCGCACTGTGCATGCACTATGAGCACGTGCTAATGCAATGTGCATGTGTGGCAATGGCAGAGTGTTTGAAGCGAAAGCGAAGGCAACGCGAGCAGCAGCAGGTGCGAGTGCAGCAGACACGCCGCCGCCAGCTGCAGCACCGGCGATACCAGTGCCCAGCGCTACAGCAGCAGCGTCGATTCGTAGTGCAGCAGATGTGTCTGTGCCTCGCGAGATCGGTACGTTCTCCGTCAAGCGGTTGGATGCATCAGGAGGCACGACGATCTCGGATGCGACTGCTCCTGCTGACATTGGCTGTGTCTCTGTGTGTCTGTGTGTGTCTCTGTGTGTCTGTAGATGCTGCGGACAGAGCAAAGAAGCCGTTCGCAGTCGTCGAGAACGTCCAGAACGGTGCGATACTCGCCATTGGAACTGCTTACGATATTGTGACTTGACGACCATTAGACTGAGACGGACAGATGGACTGATCTCTGGCGACTCCTGTGCGCAGACTCGCCAGCCGAGTGGGCTGATCTGCACGCAGCCGACCAAGTGCTCGTGTTTGGCACAGCCGATGCGACGAACCACCGCGAGCTCGAGGCGATCAAAGAGATCGTGCAGCACAACATTGGGAGTCCGATCCGCGTCGTTGTGCAGCGTCCAGTCCCAAGCCGTAGCAGTAACAGCAGTGAGACGCAGTTTACGTTTCACGAGTTGTGCTTGACGCCGCAGCAGTGGCGCGGTCCTGGCGTCCTCGGCTGTCTGCTCATGCCTGTGCGTGACGCTGACCAGGAGCGCCAGCGACCGTAGTCAGCTGGCAGGTTCAAGTACTAGGACCAGTTGTCTTGTTTGCTAAGGCTCTTACGTCTATCCACTCTGTGTACAAGCACTTGTTCTTCTACTAAAGACAGAGTCAAACAATCAATGGATGTTCGCTTGCTCACGCTGCGCAGAGGCATTGTATTCCCATTGTTACTACCACGTGAGTGCTACACACTGAGCGCCACGATGCGCCAGCAGCAGCGACGAGCGAGCGAGCCAAGCCGCTGTATCGCAGCACGAATCCCAGAGTCTGGACGAGCGGCAGAGCGCCACGTCGAGAGAACAGCCGAGCAGCCGCGCGCTTAGAGACGGCGACCACGGCGACCACCCTTTCGGCGGGTGCTGTCCGTCGGGATCGGGGTGCAGTCCTCTGTACGTCCACACAAGAACACATAAAGCGCGGTTAGCATCCAGGCATCTCATCGTCGCAGGAGCAAGCCAGCTGCTTCGGCTTATAGGCCCATAGAGAGACAGCAAAGCAGACACAGGCTCACGTACCGATACGTCCGATCTTCAGGCCATTACGAGCAAGAGCGCGAAGGGCAGACTGCGCGCCAGGACCCGGGGTCTTGGTCCGGTTGCCACCGGTGGCGCGCACCTTGATGTGCAGAGCAGTGATGCCGACCTCCTTGCACTTCGCCGCCACGTCCTGCGCGGCAAGCATCGCGGCGTACGGAGACGCTTCATCGCGGTCGGCCTTCACCTTCATGCCACCCGTCACACGGACGATGGTCTCACGGCCCGACAGGTCGGTCACGTGCACAAAGGTGTCGTTGAACGAGGCAAAGATGTGGGCAACGCCGAACACCTGCTCGCCTTCCTTCAGCGAAGGACCGACGCGGGTCACTTCCTCTACTTCCTTCTTCACAATTTTCTTCGACTGTAGAGTGGGGGAGACGCAAGCAAGCGAGCGAGCACAGACATTGTTAGGTGTCGTGAAAGCGTCAAGCGCCTGCATGCAGCGCAGGCTGTATCGCCAGTACACATACACACAGACAAGCGCACGACGCAAGCGGGACGCACCATGATGGATTCGGACTTTAACAGGGAATGCCTTCGAGCGCAGCACCTGCAGGATGCACAAGCTCGAGTTGCTCGCCACGAAAACGACTGGATGCGACAGAGACCTTGAAATAGCCTATATTGATGATAAGCTTGAGATGAAAGGCAAACACAAATTCCTTTGATCTGTCATACTGTTCTTGACAGTTCAGTGAAACCGGTGATCGGTGATACCAAAATAGCTTGAGTATTGTATGCAATGATATCTCCAGCAGCTTTCAATAGTGCGCGAGCCCTGTATACAAGGCAGTTTGAGTGACTGGCTGGCGCACTTCACGTTTGAAGAAGCGCTCGATCTACATGCCATTCCTCAACAGCGCCAACTCTTCTTCGTGCTGCATGCACGCGCGTCGCCCCTGCTCCAAGTGCTCTACGTGTGTGTGTGCATGTGTATGTGTGTATGCATCTCTCGACTGTGATCCGCGTGACGTGAGAAAAAACACCATCTTTCGACCGAGGGCTCCAACCCAATGGCGAGGACTTTGCTGTTACTGCTCTGATGGATCCAACCACCACCACTGCTTCATGTACTCGTAGCCCGCAGGCGATAGCTCCAAGCGAATGCGCTGTAGCAAGCGATAGCAATAGAATACATAGGACGAACCCAATCCAAACACACGCTTTCATTCACTCACTCCATTCATTACTACGACATCTACAAGTACATGGGCGACGCTGCAAGGTCGATGCTGTTGCTTGGCACGGACCCTTGCACGACGACTTCGTCACAGTGCTCCGCGATGAGCCGCGCGACGACCATGTTGCCGTGGAGGTTCACCATTGCGACCACGCGCGAGAGCAGCACGTCGCACGCAATGAGCAGCGGCAGCGTCGGTGGCATCGCAGTCGCTGCAGCTGATGATAGAGCTCCATTGCTGCTGCTGCCGCTGGACGTCAGCACTGCGCGCCAGAGTGTGACAATGAGCAAGACGTTGCTCCGGCCAGGACGGCTCGACACGACGCTGACGACTGGGTGGAGCGCGACAAAGCAGCTCGCGAGCGTCCACGCTGCAACGAGCACGCACTGCTCGATCGTCAGTGCGGCGATCGCTACACTGGTGTCCTGGCTCCTGGCGCTCGTCGTCTCGAGCAGCCAGAGCAGTGCGAGTGGGTAGTACAGCGCATGGGCATTGCGATGGAGGACGCTCAGGACACTCACGCTCGCTTGCGCCATGGACTTGGTCAAGCCGCTGCGCTTTGCTGTCTTTGTGGCGCTCTGCGTCGCGTAGCACTGCTGGACCGTCGGGAGACTCAGCACGACGCTCTCAGTGCTAAAGCACATGACGTACGCTGGCACGAACGCCTGGCCCCACGTCGCGAGGACGTTCACGTTGACACTGAGCTTCATCCCGACTGGCGTGACGACGATCACGTGCACGACGCACGCGACTGCGACGCTGAGCACGAGCGCAAGCATCGGCGCGACGAACGTTAGGAGCTCGGTGCGATAGAGAGCGATCGTCCCAGTGAGGAGCGAGAGCACACCTACTGGCGCAAGTGGCTCGAGCGCTTCGACGAGCCACTCGAGTGCGAGCTGGAGCTCAACGACTGCGCCGAGGACGTAGTGTGGCTTGTCGGCGACTGACGTGCCGAGGAGCGGTGTCCCGACGCCTCGGCTCGCACCGATAGCTGCTCCTGCTGCGTCTTCGTGCTGCGCGGCGATCGCGCGCTCATACGCGCGTTTGCCACAGACGAGACCGAGGAGCAGCGCTAATGCGACCATGCTCGCTGGCGTCGCGTCCAAGAGCGACTGCGCAATGTTGTGCGGCACGAGCGCATCGACAACGTTGTGACTCACTTGGTCGAGTGACATGGCGCGTGGGTAGTAGGACACCGCCAAGGACGACGAGGACGAGGACGCAAGGCGCGGAGACGACGAAGACGACAGAGTCCCTGGTAGCACACTGTGGGCGTCGTGGAGCACAAAGAGCGCCGCGTTTGGGACGCTCTGCTCTGTTGTCGCTGACGCATTGGCTACTACAGTCGACAGGGACGGCGACGAGGCGTTCGAGCACTGGAACGACTGCCCGCGGTTGAGACTCTGGAGGTACGTGCGCTGCTCCGACTCACAGAGCAGTGCGACCGTGCCACGTCCGTACGCAACGGCGCCGAGCGTCTTGCGGAGCTCTGCCGCTGTGGTCGCAGCACGCGAAGACGACGAGGCTGTAGTCCGAAAGAGCTCAAAGTACTGAGCTGCAGCCATGAGTCCGACGCCTTCGAGCGTCGTCACAGCCGAGACGGCGAGCATGTAGCCGATCGAGCGAAAGCTCAGCGCCATGTGTGCTTTGCCGTTCAGTACCAAGTCTGCAGTGCCAGTGAGGACGTGGCAAAAGACCAGCGGCATCGTGACGCAGTGCCAGAGCCGGAGGAAGAGCGTGCCGGGGAGCAAGAGCCACTGCGTCGCCGTTGCAACAGTGTCGTCACTGCCACTTGTTGGCGTGAACACTGCTGCGAAGGCGTCAATGTGGATCACTCCAATGCCAACGCCAATGCCCAAGAGCGCACACAGGAGCAAGACGATCGTGCGCGCACGGCGCTTCTGCAGTACGCTCGCCGCAGTGTACTGCCGCCCAAGCGCGCGCTTCGTTGCGACGAGCTCGTCGGTATCGTCAACACCGCCGCCGCGCGCAAAGCGAGCGTAGAAGTTTCGGTCATCGAACGACCGCGCGAGCTTCGGCGGTGACGAGCAGACCGACTTGGGCGACGTCGGCTCGTCTGGATGTCTGAGCTGCGTCTGCGGTGGCGATTGGCCAAAGAGCCGCGCGCCAGTGCGCTCGAGCGTGCTCCGGAGCGATGTGGAGAAGCGATGGAACGACGTTGCGCTCGCACTCGGGCGCGTCGGACGCGGGATGCTCGCTTGGTGCCAGATCGACTCTTTGAGGCTCAAGCCGCCGCTGTTGCTCTCGTCTGAGCGCGAGTCGGCATGCTGCAGACGCTGCGTCATCTGCTCGTGCCACTGGAAACCAGACGCCACTGTGCTACTAGTCGTGCTCTGTGTCGTAGGACGAAGCGGTGGCGACAGAGCGACACTGCTCACCGACGGCGCTGGTCCTTCGTGCGATGGGACGTCGTTGCGCTCGCTCAGTGCTGCAAACGCCCACTGTGGCGACGCGGCGAGACTGTCGCGATCGCTGTCGCTGCCACTGACGTCGTTGTCATTGCGGCCATCATCACCGTCCGACGGCGCGAGCCGCGACAGCCGACGGACCCAGGACGCGACGCCGGTGTCTGTCTTTGCTGCGACGCTAGGCTGCTCACACGCACTGGTCAGTGGCGCCAGCACCTCTATAGCGACACTGCTGCTGACTGCCTCTGCGCTCACACTAGGCAGACGCTGGCGCTCAAGTGCTGGAGCAACCGGCGCTGGATCAGCCACTGCAGGTGGTACGTCGCGTCTTGTCGGCGGCGCACTGCCGTCTTTGATCGTGTGCTCCGTCGCCTGGACGACTGCAGCACTCGGTGCTCGTGCAGCTGGCGCCTCAACCGCCAGTGGCGGCACTGAATCTGCGTGAGCGCTCGTGCTGATACGTGCACTCTGGCGGTTTGGACTGTCGAGCTGGAAGACGTGAGCGACACTGTCGACTCCAGCGTCTACTGGGTCTGAGAGGTACGACAGTGCGAGCGCATCGTCATCGTCACTACTTGCACTGCTGGAACTCGTGCGGTCGAGTGTATCGACGACAGCAGCAGCACACGTCTCGACTGCCAGCGCTCGCGTGGAGCTGCGACGCTCTGCAGGAACGGCGCGCTGGACCACTGCTACTGGCGCTGACAGCGACAGTGCGTCTTCGACTGCTGGAGCGTCCGGTGCTCTCGCCACAGATGCGCGTGTGTCTACGTAGACGCTCGTGCTGCTACTGCTGTCATCCTTGTCTCTAAGACGCACTGCGCTTAGACTCGAGAGCTGAAACTGAGCGACGTGGTCGTTCGAGTCGATCCCTTCTGGCAAATGGAGCATCGACAGTGGCTCGTCGTCATCGTCGCTCTCGCTCTCGCTGTCGCTCGGAACGTCAGCGTCTAGGGCTGATTCGCCACGGACGTCGCTCAAACCAACTGTGTCGTGGTGCTTGTGGAGGAGCGAGGTCGGTCGCTCGCCAATGAACGCGTTGTCAATCGACGATCGGCTGGCTCGGTCCAACGTACTAGGACGCTCGCCCATGAAGCTCTTGTCAATCGAACCTCGGCTGCCTTGGCTCAGGTTGCTTGGTCTGGGACTGATGAAGCTCTTGTCTATGGAGGCTCGGCTACCTTGACTCAGATTACTTGGGCGACGACCAGCGTAGCTGTCATCGATCGAAGTGTGACTGGCTCGGTCCAAGTGGCTCGGTCTGGTGAAGCTATCGTCAGCTGACCCGCGACTGTCTTGGCTCAAGTGACTTGGGCGATCGCCTGTGAAGCTGTCGTCGAGGCGTTCGTTGAACAGCGCGTCCAAGGCGCTCGGTCGGTCGCCGGTGAAGCTGTCGTCGTCAAAGTACGTGCTGCTGACTGTCGGTGGACTGCCCAGGACGAACGACGAGTCGCTAAAGTCGCCGCTGCTCAAGTAGCTCGCACTGTCGGCACTTCGAGCTGCGGCGGCTGCTGCAGCGGTCGGACTGAAGAGCCGGAACGACGAGTCGAGCGTATCGACGCTCGTATCGCGCGTTCGCGTCCTGACGAAGCTGTCGTGGCGTCCTGTGATGAACGGCCGAGTGACTGCGCTGTCGGTACTTGCGTCGCTGTCACTGTCACTGTCGCTGTGCTGGGACGCAGCTCGCGACATGCGTCGTGCCCACGCTGCAGTGCCGCCTGCAGTCGACTGTGCTGCTGTGTCGTTTGCTGACACGACTGTGCTGCGCTGTGCGACTGGCAGTGGCGGTGATACGTCCATGCGGAAGCTCGTGTCGTTCGCGTCGTCGCTTGGGCTGCAGCCGTTTGGACTGTCGAGCTGGAACGCCGTGTCGATGTACTCCATGTCGTCGGCCTGCTCCTGCATGCGCTGGATCGCGGAGCCGTCGTCATCGTCGTCGTCGCTGTCGTCGCTGCTGTCCGAGAGAAACGCGTCGAACGTTGTTGTCGATCGCCCTGCAGACGTCGAGCGGCTCAGCGTTGTCGGTCGCACTGCAGCAGCGGTTTGGTGGCTCGCGCGCACGGCTGAGACCCGCGGTGCCCGACTGAACGCGCTTGGTCGTACGGACGCAGGTACGAGCGCACTTGCGACGGTTGTAGTAGCAGCAGCCGCAGCTTGAGCAAGCGCTTCGTCGTGGTCGTAGAACGGATCGTCGTCGTCGTCATGGACGTACGCCATCGCACTCGCGTTGCGTGTGCTGTGTGTTGTGAGTAAGAGTGTGTGGCTCGCTCGCTCGCACCAGCGCATCAGAGGCAGCGAGTGCTCACTCGACACTCATTCACACACACGCATGTAGAAGACGTGAAGAGCTGCTCGCAACAGAGGCGGACTCGACTGATCGAGACGCATACATATGGTCACCACATGATGATCGCCTGACGTTGCCTTCTGTAAAGGCTTTACGACTCTGCCTCTACATGCCATACCATGGGTTTATCAATGACGTACAAGAGGCGAAAGTGTTCTACAGTGATCATCCGTTTACAGACGCATCTGTTTCGGAAAAATACGCATGCTGCAGTTGGACACTTGGTGTCAACATCGAGTGGACGCTCCGAGGTCATCGGAAGTCATGAGCCACTCAAGCCTACTGTTCAGATCCACCCAAGAGAATCGAGCGAATGAGACGAAGATGGATGCAGTTAGTTCATTGATCATTGTTTGGTATGAGCTGTCAGCCAGTCTGTCTGAACAAAGGCAGAAACACTGTTCACATGTGTATGTCCGTCTCGCTGGACGAGTGAAGATGCAGCAGCAGCAGCAGCTAAGATGCACTGAGAGACAAATAGCGATGCAAAGTTGATGCTGGCACTCACAGGAAGCTCAAGAGCGT